>JAXBDA010010326.1:0-10730 GCA_036023075.1 Gaultheria prostrata
GCCCTGGGTTAGTATGGCCGAGACCGTGACAGCCCAAGCCTGATCCCGACGCCCTCGGCGTCGCCTCGGCGAGGCTGCCAGGTGTTCCCCTGAGCGCTGCCCTCTACTGAGGATGGGCTGGATGCCACTCCGCACCCAACTATGCCCCGAACTCGGGCTAAGTCCACAGTATCTCGTATCCGACGGTGGCGAACCCCGCAGTGGGTAGGGGGCCAGACGGATCACGGTGAAGCCGGCCGCTACAATAGCCCCCCAACCCTTTTGGTGTGTGGTCAACATCCGAGAGGGTTGATCTCTCCGCGCGGCGGGGTTCCACGACTTCCCGCTCTGAGCGACACTTGCCCGAGCGTAGAAAGAAGCTCGGCGTGCCGTCAACCAGGGCCCATAAGGCTCGGGGCGTTGCGTGTTGAGCTGAGACATTTGACGTTACGTGATGTGACAGTGTGGAACAGCAGGCAGCCCGGGGTCCTGCCACACCACGTGGTGTGATGCCACATGTCACCATGCCGTTCGCCCGAACGTTGCCGCCTCGATTTCCCGCCCAAATGGTTTTGAATGTGGGACAGGTGTCGCGTCCCCAGTGGCTCGGGGGACCTGACGCTTCGACTCCCGAGCGGCGGCCATCATGACTCTGAGCGTGGTGACACCTGTCACCCTGTGGTTGGTCACTGGATGCGCCGTTTCGTATCCGAAGCGGTGCCATTATTGCACCCCATTAATGGGAGATCGAACCTACCCCCAACCCTCCCTCTATAAATATGAGAAGGGGGGAAGAGAGAGGCACCGTTACTCTGCCTTTCTCTCTTCAGAACGAGCTCCGCCGCGTGCCACCTTCGTTCTTGCCTTGCTCCGTCGTGCTCCGCCATAGACAGCCGTACCAGATCTTCATCTTCACAAAAAATCGAGGTAATAGCTACTTTTCCCTCTCGTTTTTCGTGCTTTCTTCCATCTTTTTGCACTTTCATGCCTCTAGAAGTAGACTTTGTCTGGTTTTTGGGGGTTCCATGGGGTTTTTGCACCACCAGAGTTTGGGATTTCCGGCGGCCGTGCGCGACGGCGCACGGTGGCTGACTTCTGGGTTCTTAACGACGTTAGTCATGCACCCCTAGCTCCGACCCGAGCGTTACGAATAATCGTGCCGAGACCGACCTCATAGATCAACCGAGCGTATCATTTGCTGTGACCGGGTAGCCTCTTTTCACCATTACATGTGAGGGCTCGGTAAGGACCAAACCTTCCCTACCATTGCACATAGCTGATGGTTTGTTGTGTTCACCCATGCACTGTGTAGGTTCCAGTTCGGATGAGCTCGGGTCGGTCTTCCAGCAACGAACTCGACCTTCTTGAAGATCCCAGCCTTGACTCCGAGACCAAGTCTTTCATCCGTCGTGAGTACATCAAATCCCTCGGGTACAGGTACCGCGCCGTGCCGTCCACCCCTTTGAACATCCCTCCTCTCCGTGCCATTCCCCCGCACCAGTGGAGAGCAATGGAAGATTTCGTCATCCGAGCAGAATCGGGATTGGGAGCCTCCTCGTCGGGGGCCCCCCCGATTCCGGGAGACCCGAACGCTAGAACCAAGCCCCAACCCTCAAGCCAACGCATCAACTCCTCGGATCGACTCTGGGGATCAGCCCGACCTCTCCGGGGACCTCTCCTCCGAGCCTGACGCGATGGAAGTCGGCTCGACACTTGACAGAGGCAAGGGGCCTGTCGTGGTCGACTTAATCGAAGTGGAAGACCTAGTCCGAGACCATCGACGCAAGCCCTATCGACGTGCAATCCCCCGAGGGATCCGAGGGCGTTCCCGCGGGACACCAGGGGATTGAGTATGGGGACGACTAGGAGTCGATCCCCCCACCAAACCCGAAGCACGGATCGTGTCAGTTTGTCTTCGAGTATTTCGATGGGAGCTTGGATATGCTCGCCGCTTTCAAAAGGGACTACGGGATCCCTGAGAACGTCGAGGTATCGAGGCCCACAGACGGCAAAATCTATTACCGGGAAGACCAAGTCACCGTTCCTCTTATGGCGATAACCGAGGGCGACCTGACCTTTCCTTTCCCCCGCCTGCTGCGTCAGTTCCTGCACGCCTATGGCCTCGCCCCTCACCAACTTACCACCAACATTTACCGAGTCATATGCTCGGTCGCCAAATTGAAGCGAGCCCACAACCTGGACTTCTCCCTACACGACCTCATGGCCGTGTACACGGTGGCTCGGAGCCCTACCTACGGGAGGTATTACTTTACGATATGCGCCGAGTACCCATACTTGATCGACGAGCTGTCGGATTTTGAGCGCCATGCCTGCGAGCTGGTCGTGATCAAAGGGAACTTTTCCTGGGGCCCTGAAGAGGACAAAGTCTTCCCGATCCTATGGCGTCGGGGCGATCCAGGTTTATCCGAGCGTACTTACTCATTATTTTCGTTCAACTTGCTTCTTGTTTGTGAATATTTTCTGTTGAATGTTGTCGAGCCCTAACGCCCCCATTTTCTTTGTGCAACTTGCGGGAAGGTCACCAGGAGGCTTGCCGACAACGCTGACGACGACGCTATTGATGCGATTTTTAAGCTCCCTAACAGGACAGCCCCGACAATTCTTGGTTACGAGCCTTGTTACAGGGGCTTCCTAAAGAGAGCCAAAGGCCCGGTTCCGAGAGTTGGACCAAGACGCCATCGCCATTTTGATCCCGAGCTCTCCTCTCAAGAACTCATCGGTCGAGAACGCGTACCGAGGGTAAGATCAGGACCGAGGACGCCAACCGCCGGTTCTGTCAACGAGAGCGAAATGGCTGGAGGAAGCAGCTTAAGGGATACCCAAAAGCGAATCAGGCAACAGAGAGCTCAGACCGCCGCAGGTTCCGAGGCCCAACATCCGAACAAGAGGCCTAGGGTGGAGGGCTCGGTGCCTAGGGGCAACAAGACCGACGAGTCTCCTCCGCCGCCCGTGAATGTTTCCGTCCAGCCCCCAGCCTCTTCTCTGCTTCCCCCGAGGGGTTCACTGCGTCCGCTACGCCACCTGGAACCACGCCGCCGAGCTCTGGGCGTAGCGACGACCTGTTCGCCCCAGTCCTCCGGACCGCCCGAGGCGTGCCTGTCAAGCAGTCAACCAGCGCTCGGGCGGACAAAAAGGTCGCTGTTACACTTTTGAAGGGGCTGGCCCTTCCGCGGGATATGGAGCAAATCCCGAAGGGGATTGGTGAGAACTACATCGACCTCTGTGCTGATGCCGCTCGGGTAAATCCTTTCTTCAAATATTTGCTGATTGAATATTTTTTCAAGTTTTTGCGCTCGGATTACTAATCCTTATTTCGTGTGTCATTCTTTGCAGGTTGGTCAGGACGCGCTTGCCCTCGGGGACAAGATCCTCGGGCTTAGTAATGAGAAGCTCGCGGCGGAGCAGCAGCTGGCCGCTGAGAAGAAGAGCCATGGCGAGGATTTTGCCCTGCTGGAGGGGCTAAGAAAGGAGGTGGATGCCCTTTCCCGAGAGAAGAGCGTTGCCGAGCAGAGGGCCGTCACTGCCGAATCCCTTGCGTCAAATGCTGAGAAGGCGCTGTCAAGGGCTCAAGCCGACCACGCTGAAGATCTGCGGGCGGCGGATGAGAATGGGTACCAGAGGGGGGAGAGCGAGACCCTCTTGCGGTTCGCCCAGGAGGCGCTGGAAAACGAGGAGAGAGCCTTCAAAAAGGGCTACCTCCTCGGGTATTCCTCGTGCTGGCCTACGGCAATCACCCGAGGCCTTGATCTGGCGGAGGTGCCATCCGACTCCCTCCTCCGGTCTATTCCTGATGCACCCGAGCCTGAAGTCCCAGAGATGCCCTTTGAGGAAGAGGCTGAGGGGGACATCCCTGCTGGTGCCGGCGGTTCTGGCGGGGACGGCAAGGATGGTGGAGAGGGCGGGGCTACTGAGGTTTAGGATTTTTGTTTCTGTCTATCTTTTTAGGCTTGGTAGGAGTAATTAAGACCTTGTTTTTTGGAGACTGGCCGAACGATGTACCATTGCCAAGGCTCGTGATGTAATGAAAACAGGTGTTTTGTTAAGGGGTCGGCCCCTATTATGTTGTGTTTTGAATGGATGTCTTTCTTGTTTCTGCTTGTTTGTATTTCAACTGCGTTGAATGTTAGAAATTTTTCTTGAATCTTGAATTTTTCTTCTAAGTGTAAGTGTACCCTAACCCCCTGCTTCGGGGGAAGGCAAGGTCGAGGAATAGCCCCCTTGCCTTGTGCCGAAGCAAAGGTAGCCCCGAGGATGATGGTATAGAAAGGTGCCCTGTCTAATAGCCCTCGGCCGAGACAATGAAGGGACTTGAGCCTTAGGTTCAACCGAACGCGAGAAGGACTGAATCGTGTTTAGACGAATCCGAGCACCCGTTCAACCGAACGCCGTGCCGGGGTGACCCGCGCCGATCAAGTAGCGAAAAGATATCGTTCCACCGAACGCGCAGTACGGGATAAGTAGAGCAACATGAGAACAAAGTGAAAACGAAAAGGAGCCTAACATTAACACTTAGTAGCCCTCGGCATAACAAAAGTGCCCGAGACTAAAAATGATAAGGGAAGGATCCTAGCCGTAAAATTTTCTGAGTTTCGTGGCATTCCACGGATTACTAACAGCGGTGCCGTCCATCTCGGCAAGTTTATAAGCCCCGTAGCCAACCTTCGCCGTGATACGAAATGGCCACTCCCAGTTGGGCATAAATTTCTTCTTGTTCTTCTGCTGGACGACCTAGCGTAGAACGAGGTCGTCGACGGCAAATGACCGAGATCTCACGTGCTTATCGTACCCCCGAGCGACCTCCTGTTGATAGGCAGCATACTTGATGTGTGCCTCGTCGCGGAGGTCCTCGATGTGGTTAAGCTCGGCAGCAATGTGTTTATTGTTAGTGGCCGGGTGGAAGGCCTCGGTGCGATCGGTGGGTGCGGTTGCAGCGAGGGGAAGGACGACCTCCATACCGTAGGCCATGGAAAATGGCGTCCTGCCAGTGTCGCGCCGAGGGGTGGTCTGGTAGCCCCACAGCACTTTAGGTAATTCGTCCACCCATTTTTCCCTTTTGTTGGTGAGGCGGCGCTTGATGCCGGAGGAGATGGACTTATTGGAAGCCTCGGCCTGGCCATTGCCCTAGGGATAGGCCTCGGTAGAATGGTAGGTTCGGATGTTCTTCCTCGTGCAAAGTCGTTGAACAGCCTCGGCAACGAACTGGGTGCCGTTGTCGGAGATGATAGCATAAGGCACGCCGAACCTGGAAATGATGTTCGTCCATATAAACCGCTCGACCTCGGTAGCTGTGATATGGATCAAGGGCTCGGCCTCAACCCATTTGGTAAAGTAGTCTGTCCCGGTGATCAAATGCTTGAATCCACCGGGGGCTGTAGGTAGCTTTCCAACAATGTCGAGCCCCCACTGAGCAAAAGGCCAGGGGCTCGTGACGGGCTGGAGCGAGAGGGTTGGCTGATGCAGGATGGGGGCATGCTTTTGGCAGGCCTCGCATTTCTTCACGTACTCCTTGGCCGATTTTCGCATCTTGGGCCACCAGTAGCCTTGCGTGATTGCGATCTCGGCGAGGGACCGACCCCCCGAGTGGCAACCACTACTGCCCTCGTGCAGCTCATGTAGAACCTGGGGGATTTCAAGTTCGTGCAAGACGCGGAGGTCCGGTCCCATGTACGTGCGGCGATAGAGATGCCCATTGTCCGAGATGAGGTAGGATCCGGACTGGCAGCGTATGCGGTGAGCTTCCTTCTTGTCCGTTGGGAGGGTTTGATTGCGAAGAAAGGCCACGAGGGGGTCCATCCAACTGGGGCTGAGGGTGACGCACATGACGTCCTCAGCCCCCGGTTCAAAGCTGGGGCTCGGGATGTCCCCGAGGGTGATCATTCAACTACCGGCGACATCCGAGCATGCGGACCCGAGCGCGGCGAGGGCGTCAGCATGAGCGTTGTGCTCTCGTCCGACGTGCTGAAAGCCAACTCTCTGGAAGTCTTTTTCGAGATACTTGACATGACTGATGTACTTGAGCATCCGAGAGTCTCCAGACCCGTACTCACTATTTAAGTGATTGGTGATGAGCATGGAGTCACTGAAGACGTGCACCTCGTCGACACCGAGGCCCTTTGCAATGCGTAGGCCGGCGATGAGGGCCTCGTATTCGGCCTCGTTGTTGGTAGAGGGAAACCCGATGCTCATTGCGTACTCGTGGAGTGTTCCCTCGGGGGAGATTAGGACGATACCCGCGCCCGCCCCTCGGCTGTTTGAAGCACCGTCAACATGCATGCGCCAGAAATCTGCGGTGTAGACCTTGGCGGTCCGAGGTGGCGAACGCTTTAGGATGAAGTCGGCATACTCCGGGGCCGGTGTGCTCGTCAGTGGGCTACCTAAGCCCTCGGCATCATAATTGTCGGCCTTAACGGCAGCATCCATCCTGGGTGTAAGCTCGACAATGAAGTCGGCCAACGCCTGCCCCTTAATGGCCGTTCGAGGCTCATACCGGACATCAAAGTTAGCCAATTCCAGTGACCACCTACATATTCTGTCCGAGAGGCCTGCCTTCTTCAGGATGGCACATAGTGGGTACTCGGTGATCACAATGATGGTGTGGCACTGGAAATAAGGGAGTAACTTCCTCTTTGCAGTTATAAGAGCGAGTGCCAGTTTCTCAATTGACAGGTACCTGGTCTCGGCTGGCAACATGGTTTTGCTCGAGTAGTAAATCGGCTGCTGCTCCGAGCCTTCTTGCCTGACCAACGCCGAGCTCACGGCGTGCTCCGAGACCGCGAGATAAAGATAGAGATCCTCATCCCCTATCGGGGTGACAAGGAGGGGTGCCCGTGACATGCACTTCTTAAGCTCGGCCAGCGCGACGTAGCACTCGGCCGTCCATTCGAACGCCCTCTTGCAGGTTTTGATGGATTGAAAGAAAGGGCGGCATACGTCCGAGGACTTGCTGATGAATCGGTTCAATGCTGCCGCCATTCCAGTCAGCCTCTGTACTTCTTTGATCGTTGTGGGCGCTCGGAGATTTTGGATGGCAGTTAGCTGGTTGGGGTCGGCCTCGATGCCCCGCCGAGTAACCAGGTACCCTAGGAATTTCCCCGAGCCGACGCCGAATGCACACTTCTCGGCGTTCAACCGAAGCCTATGTACCTTCAGTATCCCAAAGATCTTCTTTAGATGCCCGAGGTGATCCTCGGCATAGTTGCTCTTGACGACCATATCGTCGATATATGCTTCCATGATATCGCCGAGCTGCTTGTCAAACATTTTGGACACCATTCTTTGGTAAGTTGCCCCTGCGTTCTTTAGGCCGAAGGGCATGACCCTGTAGCAGTAGGTCCCCCTCGGTGTGATGAAGGCCGTCTTCTCCTGGTCCACGACGTCCATGGCTATTTGGTGGTACCCGCGGTAAGCATCCATGAAACTCAGCCGGGCGTGCCCTGCCGTGGCATCCACCAGCTGGTCAATCCGAGGTAGCGGGAAGCAATCTTTAGGGCAGGCATCATTCAGGTTGGTGTAATCCACGCACATCCGCCACTGGTCGTTCTTCTTTTTGACAATGACGGTGTTAGCCAACCAGGTTGGATACATAACCTCTCGGATTGACTCGGCCTTGATAAGGCGGTTGACCTCATCAATCACCGCGTCAGCGTGTAATGCCGAGGACTTCCTCGGCTTCTGCACCACCGGCCTCCTAGCCGGATCAACATTGAGGGAATGGGTGACGAAACCCGGGTCGACACCCGGCATTTCATACGGGGTCCATGCAAACACCTCAATGTTATCCTTGAGGAAGGCAATCAACTCGTCGCGCTCGGTGTTTGGGAGCTCGGATCCCACCATGAAATACCTGCTCTGGTCCTCGTTGAGTGGGACCTTGACGAGATCCTCAACGGACTTGTCCTCTGCCATAGCGCCGACATCATCCAAGACGGGGGCGTCCTCGGCCGTTTCAATCCACTGGACTTGCCTCGGAGGCCTGGTTTCCTTCCGATCCTTTATGCGTACGGCGTTGACGAAGCATTTCTTGGAGGCCATCTGGTTGCCTTTAATCGTTTCCTGTCGCCCTGATGTGCCAACAAAACGCACGCACTGATGCAACGTCGAGGCTATGGCCTTCATCCCATGGAGCCACCCCCTACCGAGGATGGCATTATACGGGCTCGGGGAGCTCACGACTGTGAATTCCACCTCCAAACGGACCGAACCCGCCCAGACCGGGAGGGCAATTGAGCCGAGCGGCCACACTGGTGTACCAGCAAACCCAACCAGTGGGACCTCGGCAGGCTTGAGCTCCTCTTTTGTTCGTCCCAAGGCTCGGTATGCCGAGTAGTAGAGGACATCCGCCGAACTCCCCTGATCGACCAAGATCCTCCGGACGGTAAGATGGTCGATTTCAATTTCCACGACAAGGGCATCGTCGTGGGGAAGTTGGAGCCCATCCAGGTCCTGCTCGGTAAAGGTGATCGACCAAGGCTCTATCGGCTCAACGTACTTTCGTTTGGGCGCTCGGCCCAAGGTCATCACTTGCATTGCCGCCTCCACTCTGAGGAGCTCCTCGTGCATTGCGTCAGCTCGAGACTTGCTAACTGGCCCGTGAATAACTTCGACGACTCCACCGTGCGCTCTCAGCTTAGGGGGAGGCGGCGGAGCCGGAAGTTGCAAGGGGACGACTACCCGAACCACTTTTTCTTGCCAATAACTTTGAGGAGCTTATAGATCGGATCCTTGAAGACCGTAGTCTCGGCTACGTAGTCATTGTCGTTCCGGGGGGGGGGGGCGCTCCCATCCTCCCCCTCCGTGGTTGTTATTGTTGTCTCGGTAGCCTCCGCCGGCGTACCCTCCGTTGCTGCCATTGTATCCTCTGCTCCCGCCGCCGCTGTTCCCCTGGTATCCTTTCTTAACAATGTTCACCTGTTTCTTGACCTCCCTCGGTGAGCCTTTGGCTCCCGAGGCTTTGGAAGACCTACTGAGGAGGATTTCCTCGTAGTCTCTGAATTTCTCCAAGGTGACCATCAAATCTCTCATGTCTCTCGGCGGACAGAGCATGAGCTCCTTGAATAGTTCGGACGCGTCATCCAGCCCGATTTTAAAAGAAGTGGCGGCGATCTTCTGGTCGCAGTCCTCAACTAGACTGTACGTCTCCCAATACCGAGTGACGTAGTCTTTCAGGGCTTCCTCCAAGCCCCTCCTCATCGTGATCAACGTGTCGATCGTCTTCGGCTGGACGTTGCTTGTCACAAACCGAGACGTGAACGCGATCTCGAGCTCATCATAACGGCCGATGGACCCTGGCATCAACCTGCTGAACCACAGGAGGGCAACATTCCCGAGGCTCATCGAGAAGGTTTTGCACATGATCGCTGTAACCGAAGAGCTCGGTTATTTGCCGGTACTGCTGCACGTGATTGTGAGCGTCTGTGCACAGCTCGTACTTGTCGAATTTCGGGAGCCTGAAACCAGGGGGAGGAAATGCCTCGGTGATCTCCTTAATGAAGGGAGACTGCCGAGCCTTATCAAGCCTTTCATTTATTAGGCTCGGCCCGGGTCGGTTAAGGTCTACTGTCTGGAATTCCCCACACGTACGCTTTGGAGGAACCCTGGCGTCCTGTGGACACTCGCGGTCGCCAGGGTGCATATTGCTGCGCTCGGAGGAACTCCTTTTGAGCGGCTGTATACCATTGTCCCCGTGCAGGGGTGGAGCCCTAGTTTCGGGCTCGGGGAAGAGCGTCCTAGTTTCCCCCGTCCGTGTGTTTATTAACACCATGTTGCCCGCTTCGTTGCGCAGCTCGTAAGTTTCCCTGGGGTGTAGGCCCTTGCTGGCTCCAGAGTTTGCTTTGCCTACCGAGGCTGTCTGTCGTTCCATCGAAGGCTCAGGCCCTCGGGGGTCCCTCCGATCCACCGATCGGTCATGCTGACGGCCGTCCCTCCGATCGATCGATCGGCTAGGGTGGCCGCCATCTCTCTGCTCCTTCGAATCGTGTTGGCGGTTGTTACCCCTGCGGTTGGTCGTACCGTCCGCAGGTGCCTTTCCCCGGTTAAGGCGACACTCGAGATCCCGAGCGGCCTGTTGGTCCCGCTCATCTTGTGAATTAGTCTGGTTAGGGGTCCTGCCGCTCGATGTCGTGGCGCTATGCGCCGAACGCGTCATTCGTCGTGTTCCGTCTCTCGTGTGATCTCTTGACATTGTACGCCTCGACAAGATGACGTGGGCTGTGCCCTGGTCGTCTACTTCGACCATTGCGCCGAGGCGTGCAAATACCGGCGCTCGGTTGCTCTCGGTCGTGATGGCTGCCGTCTGAGTCCTCCGAGACCTCGCCCGCCCCTGCGTCCGGGTGGGAACAGGTGGATTTCGAGCTTTTTTGAGCAAAGTGATCTCATTCTTCAAGATTGCCATCTCTGCTTCCATCGTGAGGGGATGAGGAGGAGGCAATAATGTGTGAGGACCCAATGGGGTTGTAAGGTCTCGCAGGGACCTTACACTACCATCCATGTGGAAGAGGACGTTGTTGCTTGCTCCGGCCGCGCTGGTGCCGGCGGCGTTGGATGCCACCATAACGGTCCCATCCCTGTTCAACATGGGAGACAAGGAGAGGCCCAAGTCACTCCAGACTTCGTGGTATCTCCGACGTGCACTTTGGGTAACGAAATCACCATTGACATCAAAGGCATCCAAACCAAGAGTGAGGTCAGCCATCACCGGTAGGCTTGGTCGGAAGAGGTTTGAGTGAGGGAAG
>JAXBDA010010327.1:0-10730 GCA_036023075.1 Gaultheria prostrata
TTCTAAGCAATATGGATCTTGTTTGATAGATCTCATTGAGAACTTTAATATGGTGCAAAAAAATTTGAAAATTATTTTGGTAAATACATTATTTTTTAGTTTGAAAATTGCACGTAGTTTCGTAGGGAGCAAACATTTTGGAACGGAGGGAGTATTATACTATTTGAGACACCTTTTTTTCTCGGCCTTTTTAGATACGACAAATGGAGTCGGCAAGTTCTCTCTCAAATCCAACTAATTGGTTTGGCCTAGAATTGGGCAAAAGCGATCCGAATATGAAATTTATAATTTCTTTCGGTTTTCTTGACCGTTGGTTAACAAGTCTAAATCGCCGAACTCGACCTGAAACCGCTCGGAAACATGTTGACATTTTGTTCCACGGAAACATGTTGATATTACAAAAATTAAAGTTATAATGTGCATTTGTGTATAATGTACATATATATTACACTATTCTTGTACATATTCTTGTACATATTTTGCGGTTCAAGTTCGGGTTCGAGTATGATTAGCAGGTTTCAACGAGTATTGTATGAAATTGAACATGAACTGAAACTCAGTGTTTTTCTTTTAATGGGTTTAGAGCAATTTGAATATCCATTGGTTCGGACGAGATTCCTATCCTAATTGCCCATGAGTATTTACGTGGATCTCAAAAAATTAACTTTGACCGATAGAAATTTATTTCAAATCTAAAATATCGAAAATTATTTTGAATGGCCGAAACGTGTTAATGTGCACTTGGGCTATTGGTGAAGTACCCATATCATTTTCATTACGTAGATACATCAATGCGTGTGGTGTATCTACAACGCACTCTGCTGTCCTTCGAAAATATAAAATTACGCGCTCTCTCTCATTTCACTCTTTTCTCTCTCCTCCCCCATTCTCTCTCTCCCTCTCTCTCTCTCTCTGTCCTCCCATCCATGGCGATCTGAGAGAAAGCACAGAACAGAGAGAGAGTGGGAGAGCTTTTTGTCTAATCTTGAGCTGAAATCTGGGCGTATTCTTCTGGGCGCGTTTTCGATAGGGCCAGAAGAGTATGGAGACAATGTCGCCCTTCGAATCTCTCGACGCCTTTATCGTCTCCGCGAGCAGAGTTTTGTGTAGTCCTCTCGGCATTTTTATTCAGATCCAGGATTGTTTCCTGATTTCTCTCTTTGTAGATAGTTTTGTTGGTAAAAATCGATTCTTTTGACAATGGGAGGATTACTCATCCAAAGAAAATTTATTGGAAAATTTAGATGAAAAGGATTCTTTGTTTTAGTTTGAATCAGAAGGGGATTGTTGATGCAGAGGTGGGCCCAAAGCGTCTCGTCTTGGAGGGTTCCTTGTCACAAACCAAAATAAGTAAATGGATTGGGTTTTTGTTCCTCTAGGCCAAATTGGAGAAATTCTCTGTGCGACCAGCGGATTGCGATTTGTAATTATATATGATGTTTGAGGTTGTGGTTTTTGGATGAAATTTTTAGTACTTGGGATGAATGATGATTAAGTCCAAATTCCTCACTTGTTGGATCTGAGGAAGTCAATATCTGTTTGGAACATGTGAAAGGGAAGAGAAAAGAAGAGAAAATAAAATGAGAGGAAAGTGAGAGAAAAGTGGGAGGAAAATTTCACTAATCACAGAACTTAAATTTTTTATTTTCTCTTCTTTTTCTCCAAACCAAACAAGATGAGGGAAAAATTTTAATTTTCCTTTCTCTTCCCTCACTTTCCTCAAGTTCCAAACAGAAAGATTTGACATTAGACAATTGTGGCACAGTATTGTTTAGTAAAAAGGAAAATCAAGAACAAGGCTGTGAGAGAACGGATTTGTGGTATGAAGGGGTAGCTGCCTGAATTTTGGCCGCGAATGAATGACGGTGAATTGGTTCATTCGTAGTACTTGTGCTGATGTTGAACTCTTAAATTTGAGGAAGACTACGTTGAAAGATGCTCGCCAGTTATAAAATGATTCTAGGTTGAAGCAATTAGATCATACTTCTTAGCCTAAAAGAATAGTACCAGACACATCAGGTTATGTTTGTATAAAGTGTCTAGTCGTAATGGTTCTATTGTTCAGTTCATACATGTCTAGTTCACTCTTGTACGTATGAAGTGAGATATCATCTTATTCTTGGATTTGTGTTTTTGGAAGTACTTTTGGGCATTCTAGCATGGTGTTATTACCCTCCAAGTTGAGTCTTTTGTTTGTGCTGTAGGGATATTTTATCTGCTTAACTCTTGCTCTTGGGTGGGCTTGTGCTGCTTATGTCAGGTATAAATCTTTTATTTCTAGTAATGTTTAACCCCAATGTAGCTTTAAGTTCCTGGTTCATTTTCTTCCCTTAATCTTGATACTTAAGTACACCGTGAGTTGTCAAAATATTTTAACATTTGCTTCTCTTTTTTCTTGCCAGGAATCGAGAGATTAGACAGATGAAGGATAGTATGAGACATGGCAATAGCTTTGCATTTCTTTCTCATGATATGAATGAACTTGAGCACACTAATCAGGTCAACTTGCCGAGAGTAACGGTTGTAATGCCTTTAAAAGGCTTTGGGGAGCACAATCTACATAATTGGAGAAGTCAGGTAAATTGCATTGAAGTTGGAAGACATAGTACTCAGCAGATCCTCATACCTCTCCCTACTTTAGTGCTAAAAAAAAGAAACACAGTAAAGAATGTAACTACGTCCCCTAGATATTTATTCTTTCTTTGTTTGTCTCTCATCATTGATCCAGTTATTAGCAAACAAATGTAGTTGGAAACTCTCTTTTGAAGGCACATTTTGGAATGCTTCCTCTCATAGTCTCACTGCAAGTTTTTTTTTGGTGAAGATTTACTGCAATTACTTAATATATATGTAAAGATGAAGAAAGAAAGGATTGATACGTAAATAATAAATATATTTATGATCTAAGACAGGATGTTAATTGATTCCCACTTCTTGTTCTTATCTATGTTTTACTGCCACATTAGATGAAGTGTAAAATCACCTTGGCAACAGATGTATCAAGAACATGCCATTTTCTATGGAATTCTGATTGTTTTGGAGTGCACATGTTATTGTAAAAACCTGTTGTTGGTTAAAACAAATACAATATTTGTTGCATAGTCTTTTCCTTCATAGTAAATACTTGTTATCTAGCCCTCATTGTGGTTTTACTTCATGATTATTGAAATGCAGATCACGTCTCTATATGGTGGTCCTTTGGAGTTTATGTTTGTGGTAGAAAGTACAGAAGATCCGGCTTACTATGCTGTAAAACGTTTACTAGCAGATTATAAGGTATAGGTCAATTGTGTTTCAAAATTTTGCAGTTTCAATTCATGCCTTCGATTATTAAGGGACACAACTATGGAGAGATTCTGTTTAGTTTTATCATGGTTGCGTGCCATGGATTATGTACTTTCTTTGGACTTCTAAAGGTACTGCGTATCATATAATCACTTTTTTTTTTTTTTTTTTGTGGATTTTAAGCTTTAAGCTTGATGGAAATTTTCACCTCTGAGAAATGTGGTGTTTTCCTTTTTTAGTATTATGATTCAGCCCATGGTCTCTCATGTGATGTAATGTATCATGTGTGCTAGCTAATTAAGGAATTACAGCATTTTTGTGTTCAATATTTGTGTTTGCTGGTATACATCACAGTTGTTCACAGGATGGGTCTGGTTTCTTCTACCGTTTTTCCCCCCAGTTATGAGTTGTTCCCATGTTGTGTGCAGGACGATGTTGACGCAAAGATTATTGTTGCTGGTTTGTCGACAACTTGTAGTCAAAAAATTCACAATCAGTTGGTAAGTGACTAGTTCAGCTTTGTAATTTTTACAAGAATGACAGGAACAGACTAGTGTTAAGCATCTTTCTTGTGCACATTCTATATGTCTTCACCTTTCACCATTGTTACGACTTATGAGAAGTTATGTTATCCGTTTGACTGTTCCCAAATTCTGGCGAATTGGAACTTTCAAATATAGCAGTAAAGGTTGGACATGACATTCATACCAACATGACGCCTTCATATGTAGACCGGAGCCTATTTTACTTTTATAGGCATGTTAACTATATTTCCGTTTACTCTTGTTGTATCGTTATTTTACACCAATAAATCTTGTTGCTCAGATTGGGGTGGAGAGAATGCATAAAGACAACAAGTATGTGTTGTTTCTTGATGATGATGTTAGGCTGCATCCTGGGTCAATTGGAGCCCTCACTGTGGAGATGGAAAAGAACCCTGAGGTATGCTTATGTCAGCACATAAGCTTTAGTTTGCCTGTATTAAGTTGGTACCTTTGATAGATATTTGCCCCCACTCTTCTCTGGTAGTTTAATTGATGTGCTAATGATGTGCAGATATTTATACAAACTGGATACCCTCTTGATTTACCTTCTGGAAGTTTGGGAAGTTACTGCATTTATGAATATCATATGGTATGACGCTTACTAAAATCTGTCATTTTGCTTTTCACGATTTCATTGTTGATGCGTTCAGTCTGTTGTTTGTTTTCCAACTATATACCGCTTTATTCTTCTCATGTAATAATGTTTGATAAGCCTTAAGTCTTGTATTTATCAAGTTAAGAGAAATGAACTGGTTACTACGTAATGGCCCCACATGATACGATTGTGGTGAAGCAATTGTCCGAGATACAAAAGCATCTTTCAATACTGAATAAAGAGAAGCAAGTCACGTTTGAAAGTTGTAACTTTGAACGTTATGGTAAAGTCAACTTTCAGACTTGAGATGACATACTCCAAATCATTCAGATTTCGATTGCAACACTGAAGTTAAGATCGTTTCTAATGGTGCAGTTTGAGAGCAAGTATTATTGTCGCTGTTTTTTCGTGCAAGAGATCTTCATCAGTTGAATAAGTTGTAATTTGAGTCGTCATAACAAATCCGGCAATAACCTTGATAGTGATCTAATCAGGGTGATGCTGTTTGATGTCTACTTGTTTGGTAGCCTCACTAGCCTTACTGGTCATCTTATGCCTTGTACAGTTTCTCTGGGTTATAAAATGATAATTTAACTGAACTCTGTTTTTTGACAGCCTTGTTCGATGGGGTTCGCTACTGGCGGGAAAACCTTCTTCTTCTGGGGAGGTTGCATGATGGCAAGTACCACAGCTCCTTTTAACTGCTGCATACTTGTTATGGGAATGTAGTTGTACTCTAGTTCTCTTATCTTATGCATACACATTCTTTTCTACAGATGCATGCCAATGATTTTAGAAATGATCATCATGGGTAAGTTTCAGGACTTCATAATGGGGGATATTCTGATGACATGATGACTCTTGCAGCAATAGCTGGTATTTTTTTTTCTGTGTTCTCTCTCTTTAACATTGTGTATTAGACTAGGATACTTCAAACCACTTTTTCTTGATAATTTAGTCCTGGTATTCCGTCCTACCAATCTCTGGCGAAACAGTAGGACCAGTCCACTGAAGTACCAAAGTTGATGACAATTTCCTATCATCCACTGTTCATGTAGTCTCACATTTCTACTATTCGTGAGCATTCAAAATGAATTGCTATAGCCCAATTTGACATTTTGTAGCTGCCAGACCACTGTTTATTTTCTAATGTCCTCTTTTTCCAGGGGTTCATAAGAGGCTAATTACATCACCACCAGTTGCTGTTTTTCCTCACCCCCTTGCAAGTGATCTTAGTTTCTCAAGGTTTGTGCACAGCCCAAGAATGTTATTAACAGAAGACATGCATTTCAAATAAATTATCTTCATCTCATCTCGCTGGTTTTGCTTGATCAGATACTGGAACTACTTGAGTAAACAAACATTTGTTCTGGAATCATACACCACAAAGGTTAACTGGATAATGAACCGTGCATTATTCACTACCCACTGCTATCTATCATGGGGGTTTGTAGCACCATATTGTCTGGCTATTGTTCATGTTGCAGCAGCTCTAATCATTCATTCCAAAGAATATTCACTTGGGGATACAGCGTTTACTTCTTGCGGTAAGAACATTCTTTTATTAAACTGGCTTTAGGAGTTCAAAATTTATGAGCAGAATCCTAAAGTGGGATATCATAGGCATCCAACTGATTTGGAATTACAAACTGAGTTCAGTATTCAGCAGTAGCTCTAGATTCTAGAATTCAATTATAGCCCATTGAAACACGTGGGACTGAGTCGCTTTAGTTTCAATTCATATGTTCTGTAATTAGAGGGATTGCTAGCCTAATTCATACAATAAGAAAAAGCTGTGGCAGTGTTATTGATGGTGTCATGCTTCATAGAACTCTTTAGCAACATTACAAGAACTTTCTGATCCCCTCTATTGCAATCTGATCTGATCTATGTAATGCCATAAGATGTCCACTGAAGGGTTCTGCAGGTTGTTTTTTCAAAACAGTTTTCGTTCTCAGTTGTATAAACTATCTTCTACAGGGCTGTTACTAGCAGGCGGCCCAGCGATATGCACTTTTATAGAACTTCTCTCCATGTGGAATTTAACGAGAATAGAAGTTCAACTATGCAACTTGTTATCTCCAGAGGCGCCTCCAATGTCACTTGCTTCTTATAATTGGTCCCTTGTAAGTAGTTTTTGCTTAAAATAGCAGAAATAGTCAATCCAAAGTTTGCACTTGCTTTTTTTCTTTTACTTCCCGAGTTCAACATCCCTTGGCCCTGGGAATCCTCATTTTCTATCAAACATTTGAGTTAAGCTTTACGAGTATATTTTTGTCTCTATTGTTGTTACTTTGTTCACGGCACACCTGCTCCATTGGCTAGGTCTTTAGGCCAGCTCATTGGGTTTGGTGTCCCGACCCCATCCCCTCCAAGTGTAATGTAATGCTAGGATTTTGATTTGTTCCTTCTATAGTTCTATGACCCAAACTATGAGAAGATAAAAACTCTAACCTTGGACGAAAGAGTAGGAAAAAAGTCATGGGTTAGTCTTAAATGACCTTTTTTAGTTTTGAATTCAAGAATCAGAACTGCTAGAAGCCTTGGAATTTTCATCATATAAAATATTTTATCTTATCTTTGAGAGTTGGGAAAACATTTTTTCCTCTTTCTGACTGTTCCTTTTGCTTTATTGACTTCTTTATTTATTTATGTCCGACTTCGCAATAGTATCGAAATCTATATAGTGATCACCCATTTTAACTGAGAATATGAAGATTGATGTTATCGTTACGTAGTTGTAGCGTTTGAGATGGTGATCACCCCTTTTAAATCCACTGATGTCCAATGGAGCAGGTATTTATTGCAATGCTGGTGGATAACTTTTTATACCCTATCTCCGCGTTCCGTTCTCATTTTTCTCAGTCCATCGACTGGTCTGGCATTCGATACCACTTGAAGGATGGGAAGATAAGCATGGTATGCTCAAATCTTTGTTTTTGCTCTGTTATTTCCTTTCTTGCAGACTATCCAAACATTACTTTTTTGAGATATTTTTTGAGGCACCTACTTCGAGTTATAAAAAAGTTGCTATCAATGGGTTCATACTAGTCTCCATAACTCTACTTTTGTTGAGGTGGAATTCTCTGTGAGGAATTAAGTAAAGTAAGCTGGGCAGTTGTTTATGGGAATTGGTACATCATAATGGTCATATGGTTGGACTGAATAGTTCTCTCCAGTTTTTTCCACATGCTAATATCACGATACCTATCTCGTTTTGCATCCTCGAATCTCTACCATCATTCTATGAACAGCAGAGTTACATCTTTATTGCAGATTGACAGAAGCAAGGTTAAAGGTCCAAAATTCACAGATTTCGGAGGAAAACATTTATATGGGAATAAACGAGGTTCCCCGAGAGCTTCTGTCATCGGTGCTTTGTTGAGAAGTTTAGCCCATTGGCGCCAACCCAAGAAATTCGATGGCTAGGGTTTGAGTTAGCAAATCAAACAGAATTTCATGATTGTTGCTCTCCTCAGAGGTCTGATGGGTGGCTTCGGAAGCTAAAGTTGTCGGGGACCATTTTATCCCCAAAAGATAGTTTTGGCTCATCCGTCATTGATTTATTAATTGCTATGATTCGTTACAATTTTGAGTTCCCATTTCATCAATTGATTATTGAGCTTCAAGCGCTCCTTCAAGGTTGATTGTTGTAATTTTCGTAGTGATTCTGGTCAGTGACTACAGATAGTGAAGACAGAAAATTTGTGCAATAGAACTCCTTTCTTATTCTTGTATGCTTCACATTCCCTGGTTTGTGCTTTTATTCAATGTCTAGTTTAGTGTTTTTTTGGGGTGGGGAGAGGTGGCGAGAGAAAATTTTGGGTCCAAATAGGGGTAGCACACGTGATGCCTGTCTGTCCGAGTACGCATCCAGGGCACCCAAAAATATTTTGGACGGCTCTGATTTTTCTCCTTCCTTTCTCTCTCTCTCTCTAAAATCAGGGCTGTCCAAAATACTTTTGGTCAGTCGAGATGCACGTTGTGTACCGCCACGGATCTCAATTGGCAAAACACGTGCCATCTATTTCATTGCAACATTATACGCATAGGTATCTGCTACTTGGATAACCGTAGTAATTCTAGAACTAATACGCGCAACAAACCCCGACTTTTGGAAGGGATGGATTTGATACCCAGCCAGCACCCAAGTTCTTCTCCTAGTTTAGTGTGAGTTCCCTCGGTAAGCATCTCATTTTTAACGAAGGTCTATCCAAAAGACGTTTGGAAATGTCATCCAAGTGTCAAGGTTGGAAGGATCCTATTGAATAGTCTCACTGTATTTTCACAAGTTTATCCCAGCAAGAGTTCAGAATTTAGAGGTTGAACAGACTGTCGGATTGACGTGACCGGAGAATTTGGTTTTTGCTTATCAAAAGCAGGACAAGTGAGAAACGTACGCTCTTATCCATGTCAAAACTTCAAAATGCAAGGTGCATTAATGATGAACAAATGGCACACTGTAACGTGTAACACCCAAGAAGAACATGATGTTCAATGAATTAATCATATTTTAGGATACAAACTGATTGCAGATAGCAGCCATGAAGAATAAGAAACTTGCAGAAAACTGTTCTACTGTTAAGATACAAGCCAAAATGATAGTAATTAAATCTTCTCCAAATCTCCAATGTAAAAATCGTCGATCATATCAAAGACTCGGGTAGCATGCTGCGGTCTGCACATGCAAATACATATAAGAGAGCTGAAGCATAACATCAATTCAAGGACAGAGGCAACACAAGTTAAGAATTCTCAATGCAGCCAGGATCAAGGTTTTTGAGCAGATGATCTTGTGGCATAAATCAAAAACTATAATCCAAGCAATGAAACAATAGAAAGCATGTTTTTATCTCTTTTTTATACTAATTGGGGACAAAATCAGATGAAAGACTAAGCATTTTGTAGCATAATATGGGTGAAAAGGAAAACCAGTTTGATTAAAGATACTTGCCCAAAAAACCCTTCAGTCGAATCATCTCCAGCATGTCCTAGGATGGCATCACCACCAGGATGTTCCTCCACATACGAGGTAACATCATATACCTGTAGTCAGTTTGAAGATTGATGAACAATAAAGAGGAAGGACAAAAACGATGAGAATCCAAAATATACACGGCTGATCTTCTTAGTATTTCTCGTTGAAACTTTATATGACGTGGCAATCGATGAAATGAGATACAACCTTATCTTTGATGATGATCCAACAATCTGTCCGCTTGTTGTGCAAAGACACTTCAGCTTTGGCATATAGTTTGGAAGCCTAAGAGCAAAACAAGGGGTAAAAGACATGAAAAGCACAATAGCTCAATCTCGATAGAGATCGTTTCCCGAAAACAACCATCACATTTTTTTATCAACATTTCAACACACTGTAACTTTGAAACCAATGATGACAAAATAGAAAATGCGAGCAAAATTCCATCAGCAACAATATTTTCATCAAAGCATGGACCTTGCATCGCTTTGAAGTCATACCAGAAGATAGCAGGAATGAAACAGTTATTCGACTTGAGATTCTTTGGTTATGCAAAACAGGATCGAATTCTGATTTTCAAAGTGTTTGGGACAATTCCAGACTCAAAAAACAACAATCGAGTATGTGTCTAACACTTTTTGATTGTATAAAATGCACAGACAATATTTATAGTATGTAGCAATTCAGAATTGTGATTTCTAAAAGTCCTGTTGGTTAGTCGAAAGCCTGGGGAGTATATTTACCCCAAAGGCCCAACCTAGTCTAGCCCAAATTTACAGACATATCAGATTGACACGAGTCTGTTTATATATATGTTTATAAGGCAATCTAATGTCTTATCACACTCACTGCAATCTCTGTCATTAATTCCCCACCATCGCATTAGAATGGTGTTCCATAAACCAACAATCACATTAAGGTGAACGAAGCTCAGTCTGAGACTCTGATTCACAATGTCTTTACATATATCGCTTAGACATTTATCAAGCCTTAGCAGCACTAAAACTACCCTTTTTCTAAAGACTGCAGCCCCAAACCGAACAAAATGTCCCTTGCAATGTATTTTCCAAAATCCAATGTCAAGGTTTGCAAGCAAATTAACTTGAAACACAAGCAGAGAAAAGTTATTCAGAAAAGAGAACTACTGGGTAAATGACCTTTTCATAAAAGAACTACCTTGGCGTTTGCATTTAGCTGAGACTTTTTGCTATGATCTGCATTTACAAGACTTCCAAAAATCAAACATTGAGTAGAAAGATATCACAATCCAGATCATACCATTTAGGTCATCTAATCAGATTCACAACTAGCAGATAAATGAACCAAG
>JAXBDA010010328.1:0-10725 GCA_036023075.1 Gaultheria prostrata
GAGTAGCAACGTTCCGGGGAGGGGAAGACCCAAATTGACTTTAGATGCGGTAGTGCGCAAGGATTTGAGTCTACTAGGGCTAAGTGAGGAAGCAGCACTTGATAGAGCTCAGTGGAGGAAAAGGATTTATGTAGCCGACCCCAATTGATTTGGGACATAAGGCTCGGTTTGGTTTGGTTTGGTTATTAGAGTAGGTAATAACTTTAAAACATTTAGAAGAAGCTCATCTCTATTATATAGCTATTAGCTTGTAACCTGATGAGTCATTCCGGGAAATGCAAGAAATTCCATTTATATGTTTCCCCCATAATAAATTCCATTAACTATGTTATTTCTTATTTTCTTGTCGTTCATTCAGATAATGTGACATATACCAATCACTATTTACCGATCTATCAAGAAGCTCCTGCCTTTTTGTCGAGCTAGCAACTAAACGAGAAATCCTTGTCACTGGAATCAAGGTGAGTTATCAGTTATATGTTTCTTGTTAGTCCTGCTGGTTGTTCATCTCTTCCTAGCTAAATTTGATCACCTAATACACTCTGATATGCTAATATACTCATCTGTAGGCTGTTGATCTCCTTGCACCAGACCACAGAGGAGGAAAAAACAGGCTGTTTGGTGGTGATGTAGGGAAAAGAGTGCTGATTGTGGAACTGATTAACAATGTTGCGAAAGCCGTTGATAATTAAGATTCAAATCATTGATCTGCTTAATAGTTTTCTACTTTCCTTGCTGATTGTGATTAGTGTCCTCTGGTTTTTTCTGAACCAAGCTACATAAGACTGGCTTGGGTTCATTTGAGATTTCTCATTCGGTGGACGACCCAAACTCAGCTATGCTTCTTAATTATGTTTTGAAGGGGTGGAACAACAGGGAGCTTAGAATGACTGTCTGTAACAAATTTTCATTTGATAAACAAAAACAAAAACAAATAGAACTTCGATTCAGTGTGTTGCCTAATCTGTAGTCCTATATTAAAAAGAAATACTCCGTTCGGCTTTCACTCCCATTTTGGTATTCATTTTTGTGATCGATCCTTATACACTTCCTGCAGTTCTTTTGTTCGGTTCCTCCGGTTGATTGTATTATTCATGTGTTACTTTGTTTTGGGACAGGTTTTGTGGCAATGGCGGATATGCAATTTGCATATAATTACTTCTTTTCAATTCTTTTGCCTCTCATGTAAAAAAAGGCCATGCAATTTGCATATAATTACTTCTTTTCATTTCTTTTGCTTTACCAAAATTTCCTAGGATGTGTAACTAAACGTGAAGCGTAATTGTTTAAGATAGGAAATTTTGGTAGGATAATTACATCTATTAAACAATTATGCTCTGATTGAGTAAAAATCAATTGCAACACCACATGCCGATTATAGAATGTGTAACAAGATCAAACACCCGTGAAGCGTTTCAAGGCTACAACCATGAGCATGAGACTCCGTGCATGCATACTACTAGTGAGGCAGTTGCGGCGAGGCCCGCAACTCGAGCTGGTTCACTAGTGGTAACTGTAAGTCTAAAATTAAGTGATGTAATTAATTAATATATCAGACGCAGAATAAGGTAGTATTAAGGAGCCAATTGTATTTTACATTATATTTCGGGCACGTTTGATTGCAAGACTATTTTTAGGAAGGATTAGATAAAATGGGATTAAGAATGAAAATAGAGGGAACAAGTAGGGTCCACGGAATAATAGATGGGATTATAATAGATGATCGAGATTAGTTGTACTATGTTTGATTAGAGTGGAATAGAGGTGGGATAAAAATGATGGGGATTATTTTCAACCGTTGAATATGGAGGAAAATAATCAGGAGGAGGGGGATTTAGCTAATACCACCTTCCACCTGACATTAGTTAATCTCGCAAATGGGGTACTAAATAGACAAGTAGTACCCTCTTATCCAATCCAGTCTTAATGCCGTGTGCAAACACCGAACTATAAGAAAAGGGGAAACATATGAAGTATGAATCCCTCGCTTAGTCCCCCCTCTTTTATCCCACCGTCAAACAAGTCCTCTGAGTTCTAGTAGATGGTAGAGCCAAGTACGTTTATTTTCAAACAAGTCCTCAGTACATTATTTTTTGCTAAATAAGTACTACTAATGACCTAAAATCATTACATACGGTGTCACCTTGCAAAGTTCGAACCACACTGCATTGATTTTGTGCAATTATGACAAAACTATTTTTTGACATTAGTACCTACCAGCACTCATACCTAACTGGGAATAGAAAAAGGATAGGACAGAAAATTCACTAAGGTACAAAACCCGGGGTCCTGCTGTCCCGTGGGTCAGCAGGGCCTGCCAACCCTATCTAGTGCCATCCGTTGTGATATTCAATGGTCCGGATTAAAAGTAAAACTCTTCCATATAATAGAAGACTCTTCTATGTAATAGTTTTATTTTAAATTTGAACCATCCAAAATACTTTTGGACGGTGTGGATTGGGGTTGGCAGGGCCTGCCGACCCCAAGGGGATAGCAGAGCCCCGCCTCTGCACCATTCAGAAAATCACGCTATGTTTAATATAAGTACACATCTAATATTTGTTATATTGGCACCCTTAAATCTCAAAACTAAACAAGACACCATAAATGAAAGTAAATAATTTTGCAAATGTAAGCAAAAGTTACACTGTGTTTTCTTTATTTCATACTATGAGAGACCAGAAATAAAATAAACTTATCAAAGGAAACTCTTTTTAGCGCTCCTCCTATAAGTATGAGAAAAGTTTCATCTCCTACTATTTCTGCTTAATTCCACTAGGAACTGATTTTCTTTAAAATTGGAGAAGTTTTAATTTAAATTTGATGCTTAAATTTCAAACTATATGTAACGAAAACATAAAAATTAATGTAATCATGCAAATACATGGAAATCTAGGTTAGAAATTTCGGATCCCGCACTATGTAAATTCTGACTCCGTCCATGCACACAGATATGTCTATATAGTATACCCATATGAATATTGTCTCTCACTTTCACTCTTCACTAAGAAGGCCAACGGCCCGCAACTTTTGCCCATGTGGCCATGTTCTTGTAGTGGTGGCTCGTGATCAGAAATGTATATACCACTCTATATATAAGTGTCAAGTGTGTGACACATTTTGCGATTCTGTTTTAGGTGGCTAGAGACCAGTTTAAGCGAATTTCGGTTAATTTTTCTTCCCGGTCCGGTCAAAGGTTATTCATGCAGAGAATAGGAAATTCTCAATAAATTTTTTTTCCAGTCTGACTCTAAGAATCAAACCTTTATCAATTGTGTGAGGAGCAAACTCACCGACAAACGAGGTTAACCCTTTGACCTGTTTGCAACTTGATTACTACTATGAAAAGCTAAATCCAGGAGGAATGAACATGTGAAAAGGAGACATATCCTTGTGGGGTCTCACCTTTTAATTAAAAATGGAAAGAGCCAATAAAAGCAACATTTGACATTTTACTACAGTACTTTGTTTGGCAAACTTCTTTTTCAGTTTGTGATATACTAACAATTTCAGCAACTAATTCCATGCATATATAGTGTGGTTAGTAATTTCAAACACTAAAAGAAATGTTTGAAGATAACCTAACATTAAAAGGTTTTTTTAGCTAGATTATAAAATTTTAAATTATGTTGATAATGTGAAAAAGTAAGCGAATGATATGTGTAAAATAGATTTGACGGGAGAGTTTTATGTGTGAAAATATAATCGGAATCCAAAAAGCTACTCGAGTGGTGATTTCAGATTCTGAATTTTTCTGTCTGAGGATGCATTCTAATAGTAGAATATATTTCAAAGTCTGAGGCCGATATCTCAAATGCAATTCTACACAAGTACCCAAAAAAGTTCTACACAAGGCAAATTGTAAATCGAAGGTGGCAAATTGTAAAATTTAGGTATTTCAATGGGGCCAAAAAATTGGAAATGTTGGAACTACATAAGTGTTTTAGTTGGGTCAAAATTATAAAATACTAAGATAACAATTCTACAAAATATTTCCTCCGTTAATGAGATTTCGAACTCATTGGGTCACGTGATCCCACTTGTACCCCACCAACTTCATCGAATTGATAATAGTAAGTTGGGTTTAGACCCCACCGACTTCATCTTTGATGAAAATCATTAATAAGTTGGGTTCTTTGATATTTCGCTAATTTAGGAGTTAGTTAGAGTGTGTGCCAAGTTTAGAAAACCACTTAGCACACATCGCGCGCGCGAGAGAGAGAGAGAGAGAGAGGGTAGGACCAATCATTTTATAATAAATATATATTTTAATATATTTAGCTTGTTTTAACAGATACATTAACTATATCGATGGAATAGTTATTCAATTCTTAAACTAACACACTCATGATCACATAAATGGGTCCCACTTTTAATACATAGTTTATGAGATAATACACATTTTATCGCACTTTTTCTGAGAGCACATCGGAGATAAAGATAGGTCCTAGAGATGACAAATATCACTCTCAAATTTATTCTATGAATATGCTTGTACATGCCATAAATTTCTTTTTTATGCTTCGATATGTACATCGTTATGAGTGGAAATTAGCCGCTCCATTCGGATGCATGCATACCAAATTATATACCTATAAACAAAGAAATGTATGTAAAAGAAATGCTAAAATTTGTTGAAATTCAATGATAAGTTTCCAAAAGACAGCGTAACGTACATACTTTTCAGGTTGTATATCATACACCGAGACTAAGTTCTGTATCATTACAAATAGTATCATTAACCCGGAAAATACATGTGCTACGACAGATATTGTATCTCTTAGATCCCCACGGAGAATCCCTATTGCTATTATTTCTAGCTAAATCTATAACATTACCAATATTAAAAGATGAGTTTCTAGGACAATTTAAGACACTTCCTTCCCATCACGCAAATAATCAGCCAAGCATTATGGAGTCAAGTGTGATTGTCGTCCACGTAACCATGTCCTGCACCAGGACTAGGGCCAGAGTCGACCTTGACTGATCCAGGATTAATTTGGACTTGTTTAAATGATCTGTGTCCAATACCAGGGCTTGGCGCTGACATCTTCATGGTCCCAACAGAAATTCCACCGACAAAGTTTCCCGTCTCTCTAACAGTACTCCAACCGAGAAATTTGTGCCCTGAATTATCCAGCGGTCGCGTATCCACACTTGGAATCAGCACTAAAGCTGTTAAAATGAGCGAAAGAAGTAGAAGAAAATAGGTGGTTGGAGAATGGACTCCTCTGCCCATGCTTAATTATGTGTAAGCTGGTGGGGTCGCAAGGGAATTGTCTATTGTTGGTAGGGAATTAAGTTGGTATGGTGTTGAGTTGATTTTTGTGAGAATGGTAACTTATATAGGGAGGTTATGGGCTTTGTATTTATAGTGCTGGGAGATGGGGTGCTCAATTGGGAACTCAAATCTTCCGCACCGAAAAATTCTCTATACCTCTGTTTTCATGCATTTTGTTGGATAGCATAATAATATAAGATAATTGTGTGCAATCCTGTGACTGAAAATGCACAAAAACAGGATAACGCAAACAAGTAAGATAACTGTGTGCAACCCTGCGGCTAAAAATGCATGGAAGCAGGATAACACAATAATATACTACATGTAAGATAACTTTGTGCGAGGCCGACCTTGGACATAAGCACACCAAGCCGTCGCCTAGGCCCCCCAGTTTTTGACCCAATAATAGGCCTCCCAGAATCTGTGATATATTAAATATTATCTACGTCAAATATTTAGTAGATGATGCTTTAGTAGCTCAGCGGGTAAGACCTTTGAGTTTTACTCTTGAGGTCGTGTTCGATCCTTCTAATCCTCATTTTTTGAGGTCAGTTTACTTCAACATGTAAAAAGAGATGCTTCTCCGTAGGCGGTGGGAATGGAACTCCAAAACCCCGGGGTTCTTGACGCTGTACATCAACACTGTACCATAAGGAAATCTTAGGGCAAATTAGGGCTAAGATGTATACAAATTCTGAAAGGTCCCATTGTTAAAATTTGCTTGAGGCTTCGAAAATTTGAGGGCCGGGCATGACTTTGTGCAAACATAGTTACAAATTAAAGAGTTTTTAGTACATGTGATCTGGTGACCAGTTATAGTTTGGGGGGAATGTTTTGAAAAAGGAAATGGACCTTTAAAAAGCATGTGAGCCTTTTTGTGGGTCACTTTTTTGTGTGCCGCCACCTATTGGGTCATATGCTGGGGTACCAAAAGTGGGTAATGGATAAATTTTTAGGATTGTGACTTGGTTCAGTTTTACACACTGATTTGGTGTTACAATGTTTCAGTTGTCAACGGGGTTGGGGTAGGTGGCACCAATGCCTCAAGTTAACCATAACTTGTGCTAAGCAACCTTTTTTCTTATCCTTCCTTTCAGCCATTGTCAAAGAAACAGAGGATTTTCCCGATTAAATGGAGAGCAATGCTACGCAGTGCGCACACACCTCTAAAATACAATTTCAGACACAATTGTGTCCCAAATCCGGTCGACACACATGAGTCTACATGCATCGAACAATTCAGAAAACAAATATGTCTAGGATTGTGCTTAAAAGGTGTGTGCCTAGACTTTCTGTTAATTGGAGAGTCGGAAAAATGTTAAATAAACTATAAATTCTATAGGTGATATCATCAGCAAATGAAAAATAGTTAATTGTACGAAGTGGCACACCCACTTTTTGTCACTAAACTCCCCAAAACCTCAAAGAACTACTATTTGTTACTATTAAAATTTTTTCGACGAAAGTTTTTTAACAACTGAAATCTTGGTTCCACAGCTGCTCACTATCTGTGTTATCTGTGTTAATTTAGCGATGCCTCCGGTCCATCTCTGTCCATGAGACTAGCCAACCCCACTGCACAAATTAAGGTCGATGGCGTAAACGATCAGATTCACCAATCACCAATTCACTATTGATGATCATCAGTATCATCGCTTTCATGATATCGATTGTCACAGCTCTGCAGTCTGCACACTTCATTTGGTAAACCAGCAATCCCATGGGGATGGCGCTATCATCTGTTAAAGGTCAAAAGTAAGATTCATGTACCAAAAATAGGCTATACTTGTGGTACTTAATGAGTCTTGGATCCATACAAGGACCTTTCAACTTGATTTTGATGGCTTTTTGCATTAAGAAATTCTGGGTTAATTTCATACTTGCACGCATTGGGCACATTCTTGGTTTAAGTTATTATTTTTCGAACTAATTGTCATACTCTTGTTATGGAAATAAATAAATAATTAGTACGATTTTTTTTTTCACACAGCATATAGTCCAGTAAAATTACCGTGAAAATAAAGTTTTTTAAAAAAATGCTTGAAAAAAGGTGCTTTTGTAAGTTCTTATAAAAAGGAGTTTATTTGAATGGGAGTCCTAAAATCAATTCGCTAGGAGATAAGGGGTCTGCTCTCTCTTAGATTTTCGATTCGGGAATTGGCTCCTTAACACTACCTTATCAAGCAAAACAAGGCCCCTGGAAACTTCAGAGGTGTGCCAAAAAATCAAACAAAATGACTTAGTTTTGTCGCACAACACCCACCCCGGATCCCTTTTGAGTCAGTCCACATGGGGTTTTGCTGGGCCATTTATCTTGAATGGAAGTGCCGTGCACCCCTCAGCCGTCCGATCATGTTTTGGACGGCCCGGATGCATTTGGTAATTTTAATTTATTTTTAACGGTAAAAAAAACAAAACACATCCGGGCCATCCAAAATATGATGGGAGGGCCGAGGGGTGCACGGCACCCATGTGCTCAACACCTCCCCCATTTCCGAGAATAAGGGTCTACTTCCTCCTAGGTTTTCAATTCACAACTTCCTACGTACTACCAGGTTTTGTTCCAACTTTAATCGGCATCTGTTGGTAGACAGTGTGATCGATTGTCCTAAAGATTAGTTAAAGGTACACGTAACCTTACCCGAACACTCTGACTTTTTAGGTAACGAATCAGTTCACTAATTTTTTGGGTCCCTTTTCTGGGTTTTTTTTTTTTTTTTTTTTTGGGTTTGTTGGTCATGCCACTTTTTGTGGTTAAGTTATGTTGATTTCGTTACAGGCGAAGCAATTTCGGGTTTAAGTCTTGTTGGGCCATTTCTTACCTTGTTGGGCCGTTGTCACCTGGCCTTCTTAATATGTAATTGGGGCACGAGCAACTTTGTACAAAATTGCTGTTTGGATATGTTGCAAACAGAACATGACTGAACATTCACCTTTTTTTGGATCTAGCACACAAGACCAAAATGGAGCGACGTAGTAAAACTAGGCCCAATCGTGATGGGCCCGTCTTAAATTTTATTCACACAAGATGAGCTTCTTTTTTTTTCCTCGAAAGTCAATAATGTTAGTTGTAGTTATTGATGTTTCAATCCCAGTCAAATGCATGGAATGGATGATGCACAATCGCGATGGGCCGTCTTACAATCTACATACCAAATGTTCTTGTGATAAACAATTTACTCAGAATGGTCACCAAAGCATTACTGCAAATGTTTTTTTTTCACCATGTCCATTTTATGTCAAAAGCCCATGTCACTTTAACTAGTGAGCCCAAGGCTTTCTGAGGCTTTAGGCGAGAAATAAATATGAGTCCTTTTTAGAATTGTAGTAATGCTTTGGTGACCATTCTGAGTATCACATTTTCGATACTATGTGATTACTGTATCACATTCTGAGTAATACTTTTTGATGAAAAGCCAGAAATACTTTTCGTGGTCAAACTAGGCTCTGACGAGATTTGAAACCTCATTATGGGCATCAAGAAAATGTTGGGTGCAAATAAGGTAAGAGTGACGTGGTACTTGTGCAGTACCTTTTTTAAAAAATTTGCTCGGCATTTGAATGCTGACCGTCAGTTGTATTTTTGGATGGCTTGGATGTGTCGCGCAGGTACCACATGGTACCCTCCCCATTCCCTGACATCAAAGACACCACACCAACTAGGCTCTAACGAAGTGACGAGATTTGAAATCCCGACCTCTCATTTGAAAGAGTTGGGCAGATGTCGTTGGACCGAAGGCCTGTACATCGCCTCATATATAGTACGTACTCCACATTAAAGTGGTGAAAATATTTCCTTGTCACCAATGTTTAAAATTTAAATACTCCACGGGGGAAATGTTAAATCCTTCGACTTCCACTGCATATTTGTCCATCCAACTATAAGGACGAACTGAAGGGGAGTAAGTCCGGGCGACTGTCTTATCCATGCTTTAAATTTCTACTAGATTTATTGTAGGTTTTTTTACGCTAAAAGGTAAAATCATGTATGTTCGCCCGTCCAACTTCATTTTGAACAAGTCAAATCCGCCCGATCAATACTTTTGAGAAAGATAATGTTATCGATTATATGTGTACTAATAGTTTTGGCAGTACCATTACAACTTTTATTGAAAAAATTTATATTGCTTTTTATATATATGTTATAAATTTTTTTTATCCCTCCTTTTCGTTTCTGGTTACCATATGAGATGCCCAAAAATTAATCAGAAAGTCTAAGTGCCCAGGAAGGGCATCCAGAACTTATCTAAAATTTAAATTAATGGAGTGAATCTGGGCCATTCCGGGAAAAAAAAAATCTAAGTCATTGATTTTTAAATTCTGGGTAAGATTCACTTCAAGTGAATTTGGGCCATTGATTTTTCAAAATTCTGGGTAAATTTTGGTGTATATTTTCTGGGTATGTTGTAGTGCTGTGAACGAAAATAACGTTTTAGAAGAAAGAAAGTGGCCCGAATCATTCATTAATTGCATGGTTAATTTGTCCCTTTGAAATTAAGGAGACCTTAATTTTCACTTATATCATGTCAAAATTTCATATGTGACTGAATATGCCAACAAAATTAATTGATGCACAAGAAAAGACAAGTCATCCTTCATGGAGTATTTGTTTTTTGATCAGGCATGGTTTCATCAAATACAGAGACAAATACTCGTCCAAAAAAAAAAAAATTGAATACAAAGACAAATAAATTGTACTACTAGAACTTTCGTGTTAAACTTCTTTAGCTCAATTATGTCACTCCTGACAATGCCTAATTGGGACCTTGTACACATAAGCAACATTACTACGCAATCCCTAAAAAAGACTGTAATGTCTTAGTCGAATCACGCGCGCGCGTAACTCTGTGGGACAGTAAACAAATTCGAACTTGGTTATGATGAGCTTTAAAATATGTTCATGCATCAAACGAGTCAAGCTCAAACTCAACTATCTATGTTACACAATAGATTCGGTAAGGTCGAAAAACTCAAATAAACAAGCGAACCACGAGCTTTGAGTAATTAGGTTTATTCAATAGTCTACTTAATTACCATTCCATATTCATGCAAAATCAATTATTTAAAACCAAATTTAGAGCACATCATTATCGCACTATGCTTTTAATTTCATCAATTCCTCGTAGCCACAATTCTGGCAGAGGAGTAAACATCTTTCATCAGCAATCGTTCTCTTGGGAGGAAAATTCCAAATAAACATCTTTCACAAGTTAATTTCATCAATTCCTTCTCGGCCTCTCATTCTCCACTGAATTGGGTTAATATAAATTTCGCTTTTGCCTCTCCTCTAAAATCTAGTTTTCAAGACAACAACCAAACTGTAGCGGCTGGCTTCACCATGATCCGTCTGGCCCCCTACCCACTGCAGGGTTCACCAGCGTCGAATACGTGGTACCAAGGACTAAGCCCGAGATCGGGGCACAGTTGAGAGAGGGGAGGCATCC
>JAXBDA010010329.1:0-10724 GCA_036023075.1 Gaultheria prostrata
TGTGCTCACGGCGTAACTTGAAGTTAAAAATCTGTAAACAATAGCTACGAAGATATATTTTTGAACAAATTGCCAACCACAGGTAGATGCTGAATTTCAACTCTGCACTAGTATACATAATTACAAGCCGTCTCTTCAAAACTATCAAAATTTCTGTACCTAGTAGAGGACTAAGTACAAGATGAGTGAATGCTAGAATTAACTTAACAACATGAACACATGCATGAATGGATAAAATCCTAATTTGATGTTCAAAGTCAAATGGTGAATCATAAGATCATTAAACAGTTGTGGGAGTGCTTGTATAAATGCGTGCACAGAGTGATTTAATGGTATATATATATATATATATATATATATATTTATTTATTTTTGGAAGATTTTCATTTTTCACTGTTTGGAATACCCCTGGAAAACTCTCCCTTGTCCATAGCTAATATTCATTTATTGCTAATTGGTAGAACATTTCACAGGTTTATGCCCCACTGGTCTATTGCTGTTACATTCCTGATTGGAAAAGCATATATCACTATATGTAACATTGAATGCCGAATCATAAAAGTTTGCATGAAACAGTGGCATCCAGTTTGTACGAGCTTGATTTGCAGGCAATACATTCTGTTTTAATATTTATGTCTGATTGAATGACACCTCTTTAATCATTTCAAAAACTAGAAATTGGAAATGGATTTTAGGCCTTGGATCTTTGCACTTCACAAGAAGTATCAACCTTAGGAAGGGATTGATTGGGCAGAATGAGTTTCCTTTGTTGCCATGAGTGGTTACGGACCAGGTTTCTTCTCATTGTCTATAGAAGTCAGGTTTCTTCTACTTATCTGAGATAGGTTGATTGTTAGAAAGTAGCTATGAGCTGCAGCTCTAGAATAAAGTTAACTTGTGGAGAATGAATTAAGATTCTGCCAGTATATTTTTAATCCTCTAGTTGTTTTCTTTTGGATCTGATCTTAACATGTGTACTTATGGCAATTGTATGAATTCATACTCACATGTTGGCTCTTTTTAAGCTTCACTGCGCTGATGAGGAGGTGACTGATGGGGCGGTTTGCCTCTTAAAGGCGGTCATCTTTAGAACGAATTATTCTTTGGCTGGAAGCAGTCCCACTGACACTAGAGAGATGGACGCTGTACTACCATTGCTACTGCACCTTCTAGATGAACGGGATGGAACAGCCAGGGCTGTTGTTATACTCATTGCCGAATACTGCTCCATGTATCTCTTATTCTTTTTACCGTTTCACTATTGAAATAATTATCGTGTTCTAATCTTCTATCTGAGTTTAAACCTGACTGACCGACTGCTAATTGTTGGTTCACCAGAAGCACGAATAGCCGGTGCCTTGAAGAAGTATTAAATCGTCTTGCTTCGGGAGATGTTGGACAGAGGAGGAATGCTGTTGATGTTATGTCAGAACTTTTTCGTATATCTCCACATCTAGTGCATGTATGGTCAATGTTTCTTTGCTGCTAGTTAGCTTTCTGATAATCCTTGTCCTCACCCCCTTGGCTATTTGTTCAGATTTTTTGCAGGCAAGATATAGCAAACCACTTGTTGGAGCGCCTTGGAGATGAAGATCCCGTCGTTCGAACACAAGCATCAAGTTTAATTCCAATGATGGGTTAGTTTTAAATTTAATGATGTCATATTCAACACAAAATGCTTGCAGTGAAGTATTTCACTAGCTTATTTGGAAACCTGTTAACAGTATGCTCATGCCATGAACATTATGCTTTGGTCATTCTTATTGTTTTAGTATGCCAGGTAGATGTTGATTGTGAAAGGTTCGTTAAGAGATGTTTTTGCGGCATCTGGTCTTTTAACACTTGGGTGGGGTAAAATGGTAGTAAAGTGCAAATAAAGGAAAAGAAAAAGGTAGAAGCGGATAGGAATTATATGTTGATTCTTAGAGTTTTGACAATTGGACCTCGACCTAGAATTGCATTAGTTCCAAGGAGAACTTTAAAACTGCAATTAATTACTGTATCTGACACGTGCCTAATAAATAGAAACACTTTTGCTGGTTGTATATAGGCTCCTGAGACTCCAATCTAATAGGGTTACAATTCTAAAGCTGAAAACCAAAGATTGGTACTTAGCAAGCTACCTATAATTTTAAACATCAGACAACCTAAATGATAGTACTAAATGAAAAACTTTTTTGCTTCCATATCTTGGGCTAAATTCGATTTTCGACACCTTTATTTTTATAAATTGATAATTTCACTCCTCCACCTTGCCCGACGGATCTTAGTGAAAACTATTAGCTTTTGCATGACACATACATGGAATAGGCAGAAATTCAATTATATAGGTGAAAAAGTGATGTCTTTACCCCATTAGACTTTTTGGTTGTTTTTTGTTTGAATTTTCTTTTGTATTTATATATTTGGGTTCGGCTAGAGGATAGTTTGATCTTGGAAAAGTTTGATGTCCATGCAAAGAACAATGTTTAGTGTCAAGTGAAAGTCTATTGTTGGTTTAATTTTGTTTACACTTCATTTCTCCTTTTCTACTAAGTGGTAATAATCTGCTTCTGTTGTGGGTGATCATGAAAGCTATATTGATATTATCTCCCCAAAACACACATGAAACAAACTAATAATAGGACTACTCCTGTAAACAAAACCACATAGATAAATAAATTCAATGGCTGTATGCCTATTGGAGTCCCCTGACCAATTTCTTGGCATGGGTAGCTCCCTTGTCCTATGAGCACTGAGTGATCACTTACAAATCCCTGGTATGTTGTCAGGGGGCACTTATGTAGACTTGGGTCCTTCAATTCGTGACATTGAGACGCTGAGCTTCTAGTCTTCCCATTTGGGGTAAATAGGACTTAAACATTTGCAGCAGCATAAAGTCATTATGGTAATATTTCAGCTATTCTCTGTCACAGCATCAAGTTTGTGTTATTGAGCTTGTGATTGTGGTGTGATTGGCTATACTCAGCTTACTCCTTTCCAACTATAAACAAACTTATTGTTGCTATGTTAACAAATGCAGGTCAAGTTGTGGCATATAGTGCTTTCAAGTTTGTTTTCTGATATATGTAAATTTAGCATAAATTGTAGAGGTATGTTCTAATGTGGAAGTAGAGAAGGGCTACAACCTTTAACGTACCAGAATAGATAGGAATCTTGGATCTTACCAATCTTAAGACTCATAATTTAAACTTAACTTAAAAAGAAGCTAAATTGGAAGTACTCATGTACTTCTGTCGCTAATTGAGTGCATGCTGGGCAGTTTTCCATTTTGTTCGGTTTAGGGAGAGAGGAATTGTAAGAACCTTTCTTCGTTCTTTTTTGGGTACAGATGGACTCTTTTGACTGTAGTACTTTTTGTTAATGATTGTTTGGTTCTTCTTGCAGACCCCGCCCTGGTTTTGCCTGCTTTAGTGGGTCTTCTTTATTCATCAGACGAAGTATTGCAGTCATCTGCTAGTAACACATTCGTCGCTGTGCTCAAATATCATAATAAAAACTTTGAAGTTTTATGTATGTTGTTCAACTGTCTTAGGTATGTTGCTAGTTCCCTTTATTTCTTTCTTCATGTTTGCTTTGGGTTTTCTTGAACCCTCACACTACAATTATCGAGCTAAGAAAACAAGGGTCAAATTTGTATGTACATGCCTTGTTTCTTGATACTTTGTAGTAGTACTGGCCATTTTGGTTCACAACTTTAATACATATGGCGACAGTTTTACTCGTGTAACCTAAAGTTATACTTTTTGCAGAGATCTATGTCAAAACCCAGATCTTCCAGAAGCTTCAGGTGATGCAGCGAAAGCTATCTCTTTCCTGTTAATTGTTCGTGACATGCTGTGGCATTCTTTTTCCTGTAGCATCCTTATTTGTACACATTTGTTAACAATTTTAGAAAAATTGTGGTAGAGAAATTATTTTACTGTGAGAGTACTATAGAACATCCAAAAGTCCTTTAACTGTTCTTATCCATAAACCCCTTTCTTGGCCACCTCTGACTTATTTTTGGGAATACCATCTCCCGTCTATGTGCTTTACTAGCATACTTGTGGATTATGTTCTTGCTAGCATTTTTTTCATAAAAATTTGAACTTTTTGATTGACATTCATATAACCAAAAAAATTCCATTGAAACTACATATTTTTTACTCCTCATCATGATTGGGGGGCCGTTGATTGACCATATTCTTTGGCAATCATGCATAAGCTCATTGTGTATTTGGCTCATCAAATGGCAACTATATTTGCACCAGCTATGTGTCATTGCTTTATTGATATAAAATGTTGGTTTACTATCTCATCCAGCAGCTTCACCGAAGCAAATACCAGATAATTGACCTTAGGAATGCTGATTTTTGAGATGCAATAACTCATCTTGGTCAGCAAGATTAGATTAGTTAAAAGCATCAAGCACTTTTTGCAACCAATTGGTTGTTTATAGGATATGGTTTAAAGATACCGTTTATTGAATGATTTTCTATGTTAGCCTTTTGTTCCTTAATTTAGGTTTTTTAACTTCGTCACTTTGTAGGAGGGTCAAACTTGGATGCTGACATCGTTCTCAAGCTGATTCCACAGTGGTCAGCCAGTGTAAGTTTTATTATTGAGTATATTTTTAATTTTTTTGGTCATAAGTAACATTTTCTAGGTGAATTGGATGTTACATGGCTTTAGAGTCCTTTGTTGTGCTGTCTTTGTTCATCACCTTATTACCAGGGTTCTTTCTTTTTATACATGTGGAATGTCCATGAATACTTCCATGCTTGTGGCTCATAATAACCAATGCGCAGTTGCTTCCTTCTAAGTTAGAACATTATAGTAAACGGTGCCATACCATTTCCATAAGTGACCTCCATAATAGCAGACCACCCGGATGGTATCTGGCATCTGGCATCTAGAAACTCATCACAAACCTTCCAAGAGAACTCCTTTGGTCGTGGACCTTAGCTCACCTTGGTACGAATCAATAAGCTCGCACCCAATGTTCTAAAAGTCGCTAGGCGCTAGTCGGGCACTGCCTAGGGCCTAGGACAATTAATCAGGGACTAATCGGTGCCTAGAGATTAGTTAGTTTTCCCTTGTTTCTTAATTTTTGTAAATTTTTTGAAATATTCTCCTCCCTCCAAGTTTTGAGTAAGTAAAACAACATAAATAGAACAAAACATTAAACAACATCCAATAGAGAAAACAGAGCCTACATACACATAATTTCACAAGAAACATAGCCTACGTACTTATACTCACACTTTATGTTTTATAGTTAGCTGTATATGTTATATTTACATCGATTTAGGTTTAGATCGTTTATATTGTGTAGTGTAGATGTCTATATCATATTAAAACTACACTAAAATCCTTGTAGTATACTACCACAACATTTAACCACTTAGATTTGTAAAATTACATATTTACCCTCGATTAATCCTGCCTAGCCGCCTAATTCTTCGATTAATCCCTCCTAGCCGGTTAGTCTCCTCCTAATCCTGCCTAGAGATCGACTAATCGCCCGGCCGCCAAACCATTAGGCCCCTAGTCGAGGTGCGGATCGCCGCCTAGCACCTAGGCCAATTTTTAGAACACTGCCCACCTGTGATACACGGATCCGTGATTCTGGGCAAAGTACCCGTGTCGACATGAGACGATACGGGTGCGGGATATGTACCTGGTGTGGCGGGAAAAAATCGGATATGTCTGGGTCTGGTTTGTGCGGTCGAAGAAGAAGAAGAAGCAGCAAACGAAGAAGAGGAGAGCGAGAGAGAGAAGAAGATACCCGATGAGATTGATCTCCGACGTCCTCGATGTGTGCTGTTCGAGATCTGTTCTGCCATGGCTGCTGCTTGCGTGGTAGGAAGGAATGTAAGCTGCTAAGCTGCTAGGGTTTCTAATGAGCCGCATATATTAATGAATTGGAAAAGATTATTGGGCCACTGGGTTATTACATAAATGGGCCAGGCTACGACCTTTTTAATTTAGTAAAAAGTTCACATGGGCCTAGACCCAAACCAAAATAAAAAGGTCCAAAAGATCCAAAGCCTTATTAAAGGCTTATCATGTAATTGGTTCTAAAATTCCACATAATTACATACGAGATTAATTATTTAAATAATTATTTTTATTATAAATTTAATTATTTAATATATGACGTATCCCCGCACCCGTATCCAAACTAGGATTCATATCCGCATAGCCTCTTTTTTTAGATTTTAGGTGTCCGACCCTCGGATATACACCCGAATCTGATACACGCACCCGTGTCCATGTAACATAGCTGCCCACAGCCCTATATATCCTAAGTAAAAGAGTCGGCTGAGCTGGGATTGACATCGCGAGGACCTTGGGGTATCTTTGGCTTCCAGGTTAGAGAGGAAGGTGCGCCTGGTAATGCGGCTCCGGTGTGTGCATTACATACTGTCAGCCATGGCTTGGAGAGTGGCCACACCCTTAAGTCGTATGCCAAGTTAACTAAGTTGATGTGATGTCTCTTACTAACCTTATGACTCGAGAATATTCTAAGCCATCCTCCATTCCTCCTTGTGATGAAATGATTACCTATGTTGGTAGGCAAGGTCCACGTGACTATCCCCTCCGACAGATACAGAGCTTACCCACCTTACGCTGGACAAAAACTAATCCATCATCCTCATTGTCTCCATAATTGTTTTCTGATAAATAGAATCTGAGGGAACAAGGATGTTTTACTGTTTCATATGGGTGAAATGTAATATTGTTTATGACATTGCAAACTTTTAATATGTTATATAAACATTTTCTGGATGTCCTTAATTGCACTTACAGTTAATCTTTTCAAGAGTTTTCATTCTGTTTTAGACTAGATTTTTTAGTCTCTCTGCAATGATGTAGGTTGAAGACTGGAACTTGTTGGTTGAACCATTGATTGACAAGTTGTTTGCGGAGCCATCAAATGCTATTATTGTTAAGTTCCTAAGTTATATCAGTGAACAGTTAGCAGATGCGGCAGATGTAGTCTTTCACCGGATTCTGTTGCATACAAGACAGCCGGATGAGTGAGTATATTGAATTATTGAATGCTCTGTACTTGATTGCATGTGCAACCCTTGACTCTTCATATCATAATTCTCATGTGAATCCCATCCGTAACCTTGCTGGTTTAAATCCTGTAATCAACTTCATGTACTATTGGCTATTGCTGACCTAATTGTTTGACTTCACTGTTAGTTGTAATGTGCATTAGAATGTATTCCATAACATGACATACAGTCGGCGACTCCACCATAGAACCAGTGAGGTCAAGCAACCTCGCTGGGTTCAAAAAATGCACTGAAAAGAAAAAATAGATATAAATTAATTTTTCTTTGGTATCGTCAGCGCTGGATTACTCATACGAGGTTAAAATAGATGTTTCCAACTAAATTTGAATCAAATAGTTATAGCCCAACAAAAACAAAACATGCCTCGCCCAATTATGAGAGCCCAATATATAGTACATATTTAAGGATAGTGGTTGCGCATTTGATTCAATGTCGACCCACTAAAAAATTAAAGGGAATCAAACGGCTCCTTTTTTTTGCATACAACTTTTCATCATAGACACGCTATATATTTTTGTCAGTGTTGGATGAAAATCTTGGAGTCGCCCCTAACAGACTTCCCATATGGGTTTCCTTGAGCTGGTAAAGAATACTGCATAGGGGTTATATAGTAATTAGTAACTAAAGTTTGGTTACTGAATTGTGCTGTCATAAACAATCAGCATCTTTCCTTTCCCCCCACCCCTTTTGTGAAGCAATATTTGGCATGAGTTAGTTTACGGATCCCTTAAAAGGACCAATTCTCTGAGTGTAGGCTTGAGAGAAACGAGAGTTTTGTCAACAAGCTATTTGTTTCAGACTCCACGTCATGAATGTATTTAGAACCTGATCACATGAATGTATCACTGGGAAGTGCCTGGATCTGAGTTCTTGATGAAATGCTTTTTCCTGCAATATTTCCACACAGTTGATGATTAATAATTTCTGCCGAAAATGGTTTTGGGTGTGCAACATGCGCCTTTTTTTGAAGTTGCTTAATTAAATGAAGAGAAAACCCTTGCAGTGTAACCCCTGGGGTCTATGTACGTCTAAGCACATTCACAGACTGGGCAAAGCTAAGGCTAAGACCCATAAGAACCATAATTATCATGTTGCGGGTGGCCTAAAGTAGTTGAACACAAGACCTCCACTAGGTGTGGTCTCTAACCCCTTGGGATTTGCAACGTGGCTCTTGTTAGCTTATGAAGGCCATATTTCACCTGAAACGGATGGATGCTGGGATATAAGCCTAGGACATTGAAGTTCTCTCACCTTTCCCCATTATAATTCTTTTGGTTTTATCTATTTTTCATGCAATGAGATATATGTAACTATGAGAAAGCAACCAAAAACAGATCTATTAAAGCATCCAACTAGCAAGCAATTGCAATTTTTTGAGAGGCCACCTGCCCAGGCTCATATAGTAGGTTGGGAGGATATAATTAACTGATAGGGGACAATCTCTGACAAGATCGAACATCCTTTCCCAAGTATTTTTGCGGGATTAAAGTATTTCTGAAAGCGAAAGGAAGGAAATAGTTCACTTAAACAAAAAAATTTAGAAGCATATTTTTGTACCAAAGAGAAGCCGATTGATTGGCTATCACTATGCTTCAAGATACATGGACTCATTTCAAAGCATTCTCAATTATTATTTTCAACCATGATCTACTATATATTCTAAATCTTGATGGAATCCGTATCTTGGATACTTTGATGGTGCTGTTTTCGTATTTGTATTACTTTGTCCTCTCTAATCTGATAGAAGATCCTGGCCCTTACCCGCCCTACTGAAGCTGGAGAGTCGCGTAGAACTATAGAAATTGTTTGCCTCCCATTATTTAATGAATTTTGCATATTCAGTTTGATAACTAGGTAAATCTATCTTCATTAGTCGGTTGCTTGTGTATCATATTTTCCTTGTTTAAGAACTGCATCCTTATGGCTTTTTCATTTACATGTGTGAGACGTGATGAAATGATTCATCATGTCTGAAGTGATTAAACAAGTTATCGTCTTGAGTACATTTACTGATCAATTAAGAAAATAGGTTTTACCAATCCTCTCTGTATGATCGCCCTTACTGTTTCTTTTAAGTGTGATTGATGGAAGCATCTTCTACAGATTGAAAAGTCACGACTCTGAAATCGACAATCCTGTGAAACTGGGGCATTCCCTCTTTGATCGCCTCTGCCCCTTACTTATCATCAGGCTGCTTCCGCTAAGGGTTTTTAATAATCTCAACTCTTCATTCGTATATGGTGTTCTTCGGGACCAAGGTATGGTGCTTGATGTGTATGCCTCAGATGGTTCTTTGTTCCTTTTTCTTTTATTTATCTTGTTTCAGTTTCTTTTTCGTTTTGCAAGTCCAGATCCCTGTCTGTTCATATTGTTTGTGAAATTTGTCTCAGCCCATAATTGATCTCACATTTCTGTTGCACTTTTCATCTGCCGGCCCCAATATTCTTGTTTTCAGCAGTAGGGAGAATTTTCTTTTCGTTTCAGTGCTGGCTGTTTGTTTGAGTGTGGTCAACTTAAGGCTGCTTCATTCCCATCTCACAAAGCTGTGCTGTTTTCTATGGATGTGATGATAATTGAGGCTCTGTTAGTAAATATACGTGCATCTTGGTATTCTTTCTTTTTCTTTCATTCATAATTATTTTGAGTGAGCTCATGGACGTGCGGCGCCTGTCAGAGTAATACTGGCTTGAAAGGTAATGGAAGGAAGTTTGTACCATTTAATTTGGATGCAAATCATAATACCTCACTTCATGGATATACTAGAGGAGGTTATGTTCTTGTATTTGAACCTTGGGGGGCTATCTGCTGATAGACCATCAGTAGGGATTCTTTTGAAGAGTAAAATTTTTTATGCTTTGACTTTTTTAAGGTTTGGTGCTTTTTTGGACATCCCAAATTAGAAATGATCTACTCAGCAATATGCGAATAAATGGGTGTGGTCACTTCACTCTTCTGCTATTTCTTATATAGGTCATTTATGACAAAGCTGATCATAATTTCATTTCAAGTTAGGGTATTGATGTGGCTTTGGTTCGCGGACGTCTCATGACTAATGACACCTTTCGATAAAAACAAGACCTTATTGTTGAATAGTATAATGTGGTTCAATTACTTTTATTTCTATAGATTGGAGGACAATCACTTTTAGATTGAGTCTGCCTATTCCCTTTGAGTGACTAAAGGGTATATCGATGTGGTTAGAGACATGTATGAAGGTGTTGTCACTGCCATTAGATCACCAGCAGGGGAAACGAGTGAATTTCCCATCACAGTAGGATTGCACCAAGGGTCAGCGTTGAGCCCGTACCTTTTCGCTTTAGTTATGGTTGAACTGACTAGACAGATTCAGGAGGATATCCCATGGTGTATGTTGTTTGTGGATGATATTGTCCTTGTAGATCAAACTGCTAGCGGTGTTAATACTAAATTAGAAATTTGGCGGGATGCACTAGAGTCTAAGGGCTTTCGGATAAGTAGGAGTAAGACTGAGTATATGGTTTGCAAGTTTAGTGGTTCCAGTAGTGCGGCCGAAGAAAGAGTGATGATTCAAGACCAGGAGATACCAAAGAGTGACCATTTCAAGTATTTAGGCTCTATTATTAGTCAAGATGGAGAAATTGCAGAGGATGTAACCCATAGGACCCAAGTAGGGTG
>JAXBDA010010330.1:0-10724 GCA_036023075.1 Gaultheria prostrata
GGCTGGATTAAGTACATAACTTACACCTTCCGTCGGGGCTCCTGAGGTACGGGCAAGGAAGGGGGGGGGGGGGAGTAAATCACAGTTTAGCCACAGTCCTTAGTGATTAACCGGGAGGAGAGTTCTCTAGGTTGAGAACTTAGATGAACATGTAGGTTAATGGCTAGTAATGAAATCAGCTATGTGTTTAATTGTCTGCTTTACGATTTATTTCCTGCTTGTTCCTTTAATTACTGATTTTCAATTATATATGTTGTACTTGTATGTTAAACAAGGGTTGGTGGGTAAGAGTTAGCTATTGAGTGATTTATCGCTCACGGTGTTACACTTTGTGTGACCCTGGTATAATACCATGATGTTGCTTCGCTACTCGGACGTATTATGCCAGACTACGACCAAGCAGGTACTGCTGGAGTCGAGGGAGACGGTTATTACCGAGCCGAGGATTTTCCGGCAGACCAGGCTCAGGAGGAGCAGTGGAATCCAGAATTAAACCTTAATCTGTAGAACCCACCCCTTTATTTTAATGTTGGATTTGTAATATTAAATTCTCAAACCGTACTAAGTATTTTGTAATGGGTTGCGCTTCACGTTTTCCAACGTGCACTCTGATGGAAACTCATTTTATTAAATTAATCCTAATTAGTTATCTTAATTAATGCTTCTGAAAATCGGGGCGTTACAGGGTTTGACCCGGCCCAGTCCGAATGCGAGATTTCAGTCAAAAGATAAGAACCTAGTGGGCCAAGCCCAATCTCATCTAGTGACCCAACCCAACCCAGCCCGGTCCGGTCGGTCGGACGATCGGGCGGCGGCGGCGCTCGCGTGTGGGGGTGAAAGCCCACTTTGTCCACGCCCTCTCCCCCTATAAAACTTCCATGACCCAAAGAGCTCAACCCTTTGTGTCAAACTAAGGATAAATATACCCAATAAACTTGTTCTCCACATCCAATGTGGGACAAGAATTTTCCCCCTTCTACCAAATTCATGTAGGCACTTTCAAGGTCAATTTCTCATTCACCTTAACTTGATTTTGGCCAACCGAATGTTCGATCTTAAACTCCTATCTAAGACGAACACAACAGTATGTGGGTCCGTCCACGTGGACGTGTGGGACCCTCTTAAATAATTTATTAAAATTGATAAAATTCAAGTTTTTTTCCAACAATCCCCCACATGAATGAAATTGGCAGGATAAACAGTGCTATGCAGATGCAAATTACTGAGAGTTACAATAGGAAATCTCCTGCATGGGGTCAGGTAGCTTTTGGCTTTGAACCTTACCTTGTGAATAACTATCGGACTTACTAGCTAACCAGTGAACGCAATGTCTTGAACTGTTCAGTCGTTGGTGTAAGCCAAGACAATAGCCAACACACAGAATCTTTCCAAACGCAGTTTGGTTCTTACGATTGTGCTCATTACGGCCCTGAGACACTCCTGGTCTTCATGAATGTTTGTGGAGAATTCGGCCCTCGACATTTTCATAGAAGCGGCCCCTTCGACATTCACATAGGTGATTTTCAATAAGACTATCCTGCTATACCCTACTTGGATTTCCAATGTTTGAAAATCATTAAACGCATTTGCCTAACCTTTATACGCTGCAGGTATCACTGTTGCATCATAGGAATGGGTAGAGACATAGTCTCCACAGTTATTCTCCTAAGTCTCATATAACTCGGTTGTCCCGTTGAACCTAGATCTTGGGATCTCCAGTCAACTAGGTTGGGTTGCCGTTATAGAGGCTTTTAAGCAATAGGCTTTAGTCCCATTCCCCTCGATGATCTAACAACTACCTCTCTAGTTAACCCTTTGGTTAGCGGATCCGCAATATTATCTTGTGATTTTACATAATCAAGTACGATAATTCCCTGGGAGAGTAGTTGTTGAACGGTGTTATGTCGTCGACGTATGTGTCGAGACTTCCCGTTGTAAATATGATTATGAGCTCTACCAATTCCTGATTGACTATCGCAATGTACACAAATTGGCGGCACCGGTTTAGACCAAGTTGGAATATCTTCTAAGAAATGACGAAGCCACTCAGCTTCCTCACACACTTTATCCAAAGCTATGAACTCAGATTCCATCGTGGACCATGCAATGCACGTTTGCTTAGTGGATTTCCAATACACGGCTCCACCAGCTAATGTAAATACATATCCACTTGTGGATTTTGAGTCATTAGTGTCGGATATCCAGTTTGCATCACTATATCCTTCTAGTACTGCTGGATACCGTGTATAGTGCAGTCCATAATCAATGGTATGCCTTAGATATCTAAGCACCCTGATTATAGCCGTCCAATGATCCTTCCCTGGATTACTCGTATACCTACTTAGTTTGCTAACTGAGTAAGCTATGTCCGGCCTTGTACAATTCATCAAGTACATTAGACTACCTATAATTCGTGCATATCCCAATTGGTCAACACCTTGACCAGTATACTTGTATAGATGCAATGTTAAGTCTACTGGTGTTTTGGCTGTGTTGACGTCTTCTTTGTTAAACTTCTCTAATATCTTCTCAATATAGTGTTTTTGAGACAAGATATATCCCTCGGGACTTTTGATTATCTTGACTCCTAATATGACGTCAGTCAAACCCATATCCTTCATGTCAAACTTGGAGTTCAACATGTTCTTTGTAGATTTTATCATCTCATTATTTCTTCCAAGAATGAGCATATCATCTACAGACAAGCAAACAATGACATAGTTACTACCGATGTATTTGACTTACACACATTTGTCACATTCATTGATTCGGAAACCATTTGATATCATGACATTGTCAAATTTCTCATGCCATTGTTTTGGAGCTTGTTTTAAACCATATAACGATTTGACAAGCTTGCACACTTTTCCCTCTTGTCATGGAACTTTAAACCCTTCAGGTTGTTCCATATATATCTCCTCATCTAGATCACCATTTAGGAAGGCGGTTTTTACATCCATTTGATGAATCTCAAGATTGTTTAACGCCGCAAAGGCAATTAACATTCTTATAGATGTTATCTTTGTAACAGGAGAATAAGTATCAAAGTAGTCTAGACCTTCCGTTTGTCTATAACCTTTAACTACAAGTCTAGCTTTGTACTTGTCAATTGATCCATCTGCTTTCATCTTCCGTTTGAATATCCATTTGTATCCAAGAGGTTTGCAGCCTCGAGGGAGATCCGTAAGTTCCCAAGTATGATTTTGCAGAATGGATTAAATTTCACTATTTATGGCTTCTTGCCATAAAGGAGCCTCCGATGATGACATTGCCTCTTTATAAATCTGAGGTTCAACTTCTAACACATATGTCAAAAAACCAGGTCCAAAGGACTTCGACGTTCTAGCCCTTTTACTACGACGAGGACCATCATCATCGTTTTCTTCAAGAACTGACTCAATATCCATATCATCAGATTCTTGTATAGGCTCAGTTTCTAGAACTAGCCTAGGGACTCTATTGTCCTTAAATGGAAACACATGTTCAAAGAATTTCGCATTCCTAGATTCCATAAACGTGTTTGGATATATATCAGGAATTTCTGACTCATAAACAAGGAAACGATATGCACTGCTGTTATAAGCATAACCGATGAAAACACAATCAACAGTTTTAGGTCCTATCTTAACCTTTTTAGGACCGGGAACTGCTACTTTCGCCAAACACCCCCACATTTTCAAGTATTTGTAGGAAGGCTTAAAACCTTTGCATAATTCGTAAGGAGTAATATTCATTTTCTTGTGTGGGATTTTGTTCAGGATATAGTTAGCAGAGAGAATTGCGTCCCCCCACAAATACTGTGGTAATCCTGAACTTATCAACATGGCATTCATCATCTCTTTTAGAGTTCTGTTCTTACGTTCAGCAACTCCGTTTTGTTGTGGTGTATAAGGAGCAGTCGTTTGGTGAATAATTCCATGTTAAGCACAAAATTCTCCAAACGGTGCTTCATATTCACCACCTCGATCACTTCTAACCATTTTGATCTTTTTGCCAAGTTGATTTTCCACTTCAACCTTGTAGTGGATAAACGAGTCTATGGCCTCACTCTTGGTTTTAAGCAAGTAAACATAACCATATTTCGTGCAATCGTCAATAAAAGTAATAAAGTATTTATTTCCACCGATAGTTTCAACGGATTTTAAGTCACACAAATCTGTATGAATTAATCCAAGCGGTATTGTACTTCTTTCTACTCTTTGAAATGAATTCCTTGTCATTTTAGCCTCAACACAAACTTCACATTTATGATCAGATTTAATACTAAATTTTGGTATGCAATCTGTGTCTATTAAACGTTTTAATGAGCCATAATTAACATGTCCTAATCGACCATGCCATAATTTAGAAAACTCAAGCATATACTCAGAAGTTGTGTTCATTTCATTGATAACCGGAGAGGCCGGAACCTTAGTCACACCCGGAGAGGCCGGAACCTTAGTCAGTACATTCATTTTGAACATGCCATTAACCATGTAACCCCTACCCACATACACACCTTTCTTCCTCAGCACAACCTTATCAGCTTGGAAAACCAAACAAAAATCATGTTTGACCAAAAGCGAGCCAGAAATGAGATTCTTACGAATCTCGGGCACATGCATCACATCCTTAAGAGTCACCTTTTTGCCTGAAGTCATGTTGAGAACCACCGTTCCAACTTCTTCAACTTTAGAGGTTGAGGAGTTTCCCATGAAGAGATGTTCGCCATAATCCACTGTTTTATAGGTGGTGAACATCTTCTTGTCTGCGCACACATGGCGAGTTGCGCCAGTGTCCACAAACCACTCCTTGGGATTGGAACCCACCAGATTAACTTCAGATACCATAGCAGAGAGACTCATGTCTTCAATACCATTGGAGAGAGCCTCCATTTCAGTCATATCGGCCTGTGCTTGTTTCTTGCTACGACAATAGGCAGCCCGATGGCCCTGTTTGTCACAGATATAACACTTCCCAGTAAACTTGTACTTGCCATCGAACCTAGCCTTTTTGGCCACACCACCTTGCGGACCGAGAATCATGCCTTTGCTCGGATGCTTTCGTTTCTTCGCAGTTTTAACCGAACAAAACACGTTGTCTAACGCGTTGTCTAGTCCATTGAGAATGTTTTCAGAGTTCTTCCAATCATCATAGGCAATCTGAACCGGAACATCCATGAACCTCGACAATTGGAGTGTAGTGAGGTAGAACAACATTTTCATTTGCCATCTCTCGAACTCCATTCCATTGAACTCTTCCGGTTTGTCGGAATGGTTCACCGGCATTACCGCCGGACCCAGAGGTACAGCAGTTGGAACCATAGGATGAGGGGTAACAGGAGGAACATTTCCATTCTCGGGGTTTTCGGAAGACATTTCTGTTACCAAAACAGAAGATCGACACACAAGTAAGAAACAAGTTCAAACTTTAATCAAATAAAATTTTAAATATAGCAGGTTTTTTTTTATTCAAAAAACCAGAGAGCAATAATAGGCTATTTCAAACAAAAAATTCCAGTAAGTTCTCTAAGAATATACTATTAAACTAAATGACGTCAGATAGCAGGATTCCAAACCAAATTAAGTTCAAAATATGTTTTACTTTGTTAACCCTTGCACGGATCAAAAATAAAAGAAACTAGAGAGCACTAAGTCAGATTATGGCTTTAAACAAATTATTCAATATACTAAATAGAGAACATAAACCGAACAGATTACTCTCAAAACTACCAATAGGAATTAAAGCATATAACACCCACTGACCGGTTTTTTACTTTTAGTTTTTTTTTACTAAGTAAGAACCCACTAATTAGATTCAAAACTTAATATACCAAAAAGGAATTCTAGTCTACTGACTAGAATTTCAAGTACCGAGATATGAAACACTGATATAAGAATTAAATATGAAACCTTGACTTGTTATCAAACTTTGTTAAGAAATATTGTACCACATTGCTTTGGAGAGGAATGAGTGATCACTTAATATATGCTGGGACCTCTCCACTCATTGCCAATTGGTTTTGAGTTGGATGTTTCCACATGGTATCAGAGCAAGGCCCATTCCACTCCACATTTAAAAAAAAAATAAAAATTCACAATCCACACCGCACGACAAACCAGAAAAAAACAAACTTATGAATAACCCACGTGAATCTGTTATGGAGTTTAATCAAAAGGGGATTTAACACTTACTGACAAAAATGACTTGCGGAAAGTTACAGTAACTTTCAAGACTCGAAAATCTTTCCACGATCAATTTCAAAATACACAGTTTTCAAATTAAAGAAAGAACCAGTAACGAGACACGTGAATTTTTTTCCAGATTATACACCGAGATAAAAATGAATTTGCTTTAAGATTGTTAGGAAACTCGGTTACTAAAATCTAGAAATAAACAAAAACAGAGATAAATAAATTAACGGAAAACTTACCGGACCAAACTCAGTACACCGGAATTTGGTTATAGACGATTCGAACCGGGGCAAGAATTAAGATTCTCTGTCCTTAAAGCAAATTCGCCCTCCACACTGGTGCTGATGGAATTCGCGGACGTCTGCTTCCCAGGACTACCCGATTTACACCGAACGGAAGTAGCACTCCAATCTGTTCGGTAGGCGAACCAGAAAACTGCGCAGCAACTCTCAGAATATTTTATGTGAATGATGCAGAATGTATGCGATGGAAAAAAAACGTGAATGAATGAGGATGAGAGGGGTCCTATTTATAGAGTCTAAGGCATCCCATCGGAGAGGCATGAGAACGGAAGGATGTGACTGTTCGGATCCGAACAGTCACCGACGGTACTGTTTCACGGTTTTGTGAACAGAAACGATGGAAAGGGAAAAGACGCGACTATTGGGAATTTTTGGCAGAGGAGAAGAAACTGAATTTAAACATTATGGACTGAGTTTGACCTGGCCCAGTCCGAATGCGAAATTTCAGTAAAAAGATAAGAACCTAGTGGGCCAAGCCCAATCTCATCTATTGACCCAACCCAGCCCAGTCGGGCGGCGCGCGCGGGGTGAAAGCCCACTTTGTCCACGCCCTCTCCATCCGCGTGGACGTATGGTACCCTCTTAAATAATTTATTAAAATTGATAAAAATCAAGTTTTTTCCAACAATTCTTGCATCGTTTCTCTGTTGTGGGAGACTTCTCTTTGTTGCGACTAGTGCGAGAAAGAGAGTAAATAGAGATACAGTTGGATTGCAGACTTGGAAAATGATAAAAGGTAGGTGTTGACTTTCGATTTTATTATCTACACACACAGGAAAAAATAATTTCTCTATGACTGGTATATTGGCACTTCAAAGTGAAGAGAAAATTAGATGATAGTATTTTGATATTTCTTTGAAATTTTTAGGAATTTTTTCCATTTTTTTTTTTTTTTGCATATTAAAATATACTTCATCCGTTCTGATTTGTTAGTCCTTTTTTGAAATCAATATCATTTCAATATATATCTCAAAAAATATGCAATATAAATCTTGTTTGATACTCCCTCCGTTCATTTTTAAGTGTGTAGCTTCGTAATTCCAACGTATTAAGAAAGCATCATCATCATACCTTTCATATCAATTTTTACCTTCACTTTTCACTATTACCCTTTATGGAGACATCATCGTTGAACTTTACCCACTAAGTTTTCAAAAAGGAATCTATTTTTAAGGCAAATAAGAAATGTACTACTAACTTTACCTACTAATTTTTAACATAATACTTATTTAGAAACAGCCCAAAATAAAATACAATACTCTTTTTTAGGAACAGAGGGAGTACATCTCAAACAAAGTTCGCAAAATCATGAAAACTATAATAAATTGAGAGATATAAGCAGTATAAAATGATACGGATTTCAAAAAGGGACTAACAAATCCGGACGGAGGGAGTATATATTTATGACGTCACAGTTCGATAGCGGTTCAACTGGTGACCTGTCCGCCCTTTCTTGTTTCCGGTCCGAGTCTTAGAACATTGGTTTCAAAGGATCTAGTTATTTTGAATATCACAGAATACAATGACATCAACAAACCTCAATGGAGAAACCGAATTCTTAATTTTAAGAGCAGTAGTCTATTATCCACAGGTACTAAGCTTTGAATGTTGAGTTAATAAATTAGCTGTCAACTGGAGTAATAATTTTAGAAGAAGATGATATATTCTTTATCGAGCGATCGAGAATAACGCCTCTTTTTATGTTCTCCTAATTTGTTTGTTTTTAGGTTCAATGACGTTTCCGAATTTCGCAATTGGATGGGTTAACGTTAAAGATGTTGCCAATGCACATGTTCAAGCATTTGAAATTCCTTCAGCTAACGGAAGATATTGCTTGGCTGAGAGTGTTGAACACTTCTCTCAACTTGTGAAGATACTACACGAGCTTTTCCCTGCTTTCCAACTTCCAGTAAAGTAAGTGATCATTTGATTTGGTAGATGTTTTTTGCAAATAGTAGTAGGAGTACTTACACCTTGTTTGGAAGGGTTTTAAGAATCGGTTTTCAAAACCTTTGAAAACCCTTGTTGAAAATCCAAATGGATTTTTAAGAACCGGTTCTCAAAATCCTTCAAAAAAAAAAGGGCAGAAAACCCATTGGAGAAACCGAACAAGGGAGGGTTTTCGAAACCCGGTTCCGAAAACCCAAACGAACAAGCCCTAAGTATTGCATTGGAAAATAAAGTACGAGAAACCTATTCATATTTTTCTGCAGCTCTACTAGGAAACGGGGTGGGTGTTGTGCACCCCTCGGCCATCTGATCATGTTTTGGACAGTTTAGATGCATTCGGCAATTTTAATTTATTAAAAATCAAAACACATCCAGACCGTCCAAAACATGATCGAATGGCCGAGAAGTGCATAGCACCCGGGTGCACAACACCCACCCCTGATCATTCTTCTTTTTGACAAAATTTAGCAGCTTGTTTCAACTATACAACCAAATAAATTTACGCAATTCATGTTACCTATTGCTTTTGGGTATTTTGATGATTCTTCTTGATCATCTTCACTTCCAATTATTCTACAAGAGACAATCCACGAGTCAAGTGTGACGCATCAAGTTAAGGGACTATTTGATAAAACTGAAAACAACTATCTATGGATTTAAATACTGGCCGTTACGTAACGGTTTTTTGCCTCTCCCCGATACTGTTAGACTCTGGTATACTGTGAGAGGTAAAAATTGCATGTGTATCGGCCGTTCCCATTACGTATCGGATGCACAGATCGGTTCACGTCCGTTACGGCTTATTTTAACTATGCAATTTTAAAATAAAAATTATCCAAAAATAATTTTTAAAAATTCACGACCGCTACACCCAATTCCCGTTACGTAACTTTCGATACTACCGGTTTCTAACCTGTTCCCGTTTTCCTCCCTCCCTTGTTCTAATCTGTGTAGGTGCGACGATGACAAGCCATTTATGCCAACATACCAAGTATCCAAGGAAAAAGCAAAAACCTTACACGCTGACTTCATTCCCCTGAAGCAAAGCATCAAGGAAACCGTTGAAAGCTTGAAGGAGAGGAAACTTTTCATCTACTGAATCGGGCGGAAAACATTGGAAAGATTTATATTGTTTGTGTTTATCGATTTTGTCCATGGTCCATCTTGTTTCTAAATGTTTACTGAAAATTGAGAACCTCTCTTGAATGATTTATCGGGCTAGTGAATGGATATGGAAATGTAGTAACCTTTAGTATCAAAACTCATGCAATGCATCTCGGATAGAACTTTCAGTTGGAATTACTCATTTTCAGCAATTAGATTCATGAATTCTGACTCAAATCCTGCAACAAAAATCATCTTTTTTTTTTTGCAAAGCAAAGAATTTATTAATCTTTGAAGACGAATTACAAAGATTAAAAGGAGCCGAGACTGAAAACGCCAAAGGCCCAAAATGAGAAAAACAAGATACAAGAAGGGTGGTAAGAAAAACCATCTTTCCAACTGACATGCACTTAAATCCATAACCCAACATGCACTTAAATTCATATCCTCCCTAAAATCCCTCATTGGGGTTAAATGATTACATACAAGAAAACAGGGTATTCCCCGCGTTTCCTAAATGCCGATAAAGGTGAAATAAATGCAGAGAAAAGCCTTCCCGGTGCTTTTTTCGGCATTTTAAGAAAACACCGCAGATGCCGCCATGCCAGTGCCGGAATTGCTAACATATCAAGAAGTTGGATGTTGAAATGGATGCCTTGGTTGTAACCCAACTTCTGATGCCAAAAAAAAAAAAAACCCCTCACCCATCATCCTCTTAGTAACATCATCGCTGAATATAGGTCCCTCATGGAGCAATTTGAAGTGTTGTATAACAATTAAATCCTTCCTAAATGCATATAATTAGACGAATTCAACCAAGATTAGAATACCCCTGCCTTTGAACAAACCTACTTAGCCGAGAATAAACAATACTTTGGGTGAGGCTTAAGAGAATAAACTATTGTCTATTTGTCTACTTTAGGTATGGGGCATTGAATAAACAATGATTGTACAAATAAAGAATAGTATATGAACAATATTGTTTATTTACATGTATATAAACAATAATATGTAGGATTATAAAAAGATTATAAAAATCACATGTATAGTGATGGTACCATATACTGTACATGGGTAGAGAGTGAAATGGTTAACTGGTTTACAAGAGAGAGAGAGAGAGAGAGAGAGAGAGAGAGAGAGAGAGAGAGAGAGAGAGAGAGAGAGAGAAAGAAAGAGAGAGAGAGAGACCTGTTGG
>JAXBDA010010331.1:0-10723 GCA_036023075.1 Gaultheria prostrata
AAATAAAAGAGAGTAAACTTTCGTAATAAAACCAATTTATATACTAAATATTAGTAATTAGCAAAATATAGAATGTGCGACAATTATTTAAATTATGCAATATATAATAAGTCTAATTTTAATTAAAAATTAAAACTCCAACTAAAATAGAAAAGAAAAAAGAAAAAGACTTGGTTGTGTAGTTCACAAATATCCAAGGGCATTTCAGTCAATCAATAGCAAAATCTAATGGTGTCAGTGTTTCATTATCGGAATGGGGGAATCTGGACAATATTTTGTAAAGGAAGGGAGGTCAGTGTAATTTTAGAAACCTCAGGGGAGGTCTCTGCATTTGTCAGAAACCTCAGGGGAGGTTAGTGAAATTTACCCAAAATGAATTTACCACAACTCTATCGGAAAACATTTCAGAATGATAAATCAATCATAATGCAAATTAAAATAAAAAGAAATCTAATCATAACATCATTATACCCATATTTATCATGACATCATGATAACCCGAAATAAATCAATATAATCAATTACGAACCAATGAAGAAATTTCGAATTTGTTTTTTGGAAATAATATAATTTGAGTCTTGAATATCCCTCCATAAATATTTGAATTCCATAAATCATTCAATGTCACGATTCCTGAAACCCTTAGTAAAAGTTACAATAAGAAGGGTGAAAAGGTTAATCATATATTAATAGAAGCGATGAAATCGTATATCGCCCATGATGTGGGTAGGATGAATACTAATTAATTGGGAGCTCTACTTAGAAACATAATTTAATTCATCCTTATATATACATATAACATTTTTATACAATGAATTTCTTGGACAAAAAAGAAAGTTGCATTTTCAAGAATGATGCGCATCACATAGTTGGTTATCCATCGGTTTCTGTAAAAAGTTTGTCGCTAGTGGAATCACTGTCGCAACTCGTAGCCTTATTTTTGTTCGCCGGACGTTTATCCTTTGCTTTCGCATTGTTTTTTTTCTTTTTCTTTTTCTTTTGTTTCTTTCTATTGTTGCATGTTGTCGGTGTGCATTAGACGCTTTCTTGTTATTGTAATAGCTGCACATACAATGACATGTAACCTTATTGTTATTAATAAATTTCTTACTCTTAAAAAAAATTATTATATTTTTTTTTGTCATTTGTTATTCTTAATCTATTGTGTTGAGTAGTTGTAATTAATATCTTTAAGTTACGTATTCAATATACCTTAATTGTCATGGATTGGTAACTAGTAAATTTGAAAAGAATTAACGCATAACCAAATCGCCTACTTAATTACTTAGTACTTATTTCCTCCTAAAGGAAAACCAATTACTACAACTAGTGTAGCAAGCAATATTTTACACGTTAAATATTTTACGTTACCAGGAAGAAAATACAAAGTGTTTAAATTGTAAAACACGTGAATAAATTCCGTTTGAATTAAGTACCCCACCACGCTAAGTTAAAATTTACACCACGTCCACATTATTAAAATTTATGAAACTATACTTTTTGAATATTTTTAAAAGCTACACAATATATCCTTGATTCATTATATATATATATATATATATATATATTATAAAAGGGCTCAATTTTTTGAATCCTTTATATTTTCAGCCCTTGAATTTAATGAATGGTAGAGATTGATTTTCACGCTAGCCCTAAATGGTCAGCTATACTTGGGAATCCAAAAACGTTGCCTATTTTGATACTCTCTCTCTCCCCCCTTCCTTACTCATGATTACCAATTTGGTAATACAAATTTCCACTCTCTCTTCAATTAGTAACAACAATAATTGAAAAGGAAAGCTTCGAGTATTTCATGCTAAAATTTAGCTTAACTGCAACTTCATGGAATCGGAATATCTTTCAAGTATTTCATACCAAAATTTTGTTCAGTGGAGTGCCTTCAGGCACGGGTCATTCGCTAGTGTATATATATATATATGGAATATTTTTAATTTACAGGAGTCCGGATGGGATCTTGATTATATATATATATATATACGGCTAACTTCCAATCAGGGAAGGTTTTAAAAATTGATTATACAAAATCCGAACCGTCCAATGTGTTTAAAACGTGTTTTTAATGGCCCTTGCGAGAAATCATCAAAACAAAATACCGGGAAGACCTTGATCCGAGCAGGTTTTCAAAAAAACTGTACATTTACAGTTTTGTGAAAAACTATTTGGATCAAGCCCTTCCCGGTATTTTTTTTGATGATTTCTCGCGAAGGCCCTTAAAAACACGTTTTAAACACATCTAACGGTTCGGATCGTTGAAATTCAATCCGGAAATGAAAGTCCCTCACCCTAGCAAAGTGAGGGAGCCCTCATTGGATCCTTGTTATATATTGGAGCATTTCTAATGAGGGCTCTCTCATTTTTCTACAATGAGGGACTTAGCCTTTTTCCAACTTTCCGGATCAAATTTCGACGATCCGAACCGCTCAATATTTTTAAAATATGTTTTCAAGGTTCAACGCAAAGGATTCGTAAAACAAATACACTCGGAATGGCTTGATCCGATCAATTTTTGATGAAAACGCTATATATAACTTGTTATCAAAAATTGATCGGATCAAGCCCTTCCGAGTATTTTTTTTTACGAATCCGCGCGGTGAACCTTAAAAACATGTTTTAAACACATCTAACGGTTCGGATCGTTGAAATTCAATCCGGAAATGAAAGTCCCTCACCCTAGCTAAGTGGGGGAGCCCTCATTGGATCCTTGTTATATATGGGAGCATTTCTAATGAGGGCTCCCTCATTTTGTTACAATGAGGGACTTAGCCTTTGTCCAACTTTCCGGATCAAATTTCGACGATCCAAACCGCTCAATATTTTTAAAATATGTTTTCAAGGTCCAACACAAGGATTCTTAAAAAAAAAAAAAAATACTCGGAATCAATTTTTGATAAAAAGTTATGTATAACTTTTTATCAAAAATTGATTGGATCAAGCCCTTCCGAGTATTTTTTTTTACAAATCCTCGCGGTGAACCTTAAAAACATGTTTTCAACACATCTAACGGTTCGGATCGTTGAAATTCAATCCGGAAATGAAAGTCCCTCACCCTAGCAAAGTGAGGGAGCTCTCATTGGATCCTTGTTATAAATGGGAGCATTTCTAATGAGGGCTCTCTCATTTTGCTACAATGAGGGACTTAACCTTGTTATATATATATATATATATGGGGCCGGTTCCCCTAACACAACCTTTAACACAAATTTTGACACAATATCTCAGCCATTGAAATCGACGGTTGAGATTAGAATATTAAAGTTGAACTTTATCTCACTCCTCTCTTCATCTCAACTAATCTCTCCCTCTTCCCTTCCTCAATTTGACATTTTGACTCTCTCTCTACCCTCACCTCACGACACCATTCCCCACTCCCCTACCGGCGACTACCCCTCGTCACTCCGGTGACCCCACTCTCTCTCTCTCTCTCCCTCTCTCCGTTCCCTGTTTTGAAAGAGCGAAACAGAAAATAAATAAATAAAAGAAGTCAGATTTGAATGCTCCGGCGACAATAGCAGACGGTTCCGGCGATACGCTTAGTTGATTTGTTGGCATTGTTTCTTTTAAGCCATAATTTCGAGAGTCTAATGATTTCTTGTACGTAGTTTTTGTTCTGTGTACAGGCAGTGTTATCTTTGGATTGATAAGAGTTTATTGGTCCTGCAAGTTGAGGGAGGGAGGGAGGAGTTTTTTGTTTTTTGTTTTTTGATCGGCACCAATTTTTTTTATTAAAACTCAACAAATGGTACATTGAGAAAAGCTTAAACCAAACACAAAGCAAGGAAAGGCCGGGAGAAAGAAAAAATTCAGCGAAGTACTGAAAAAAAATGGAGGGAGGAGTTGTTGACATTTTGTGGTTAATTTGCCTTGTATTTTGAGTTGACCTTCATTTATGTCCTTTTTGTTTTTGTGGTGTTGGATGGTCGAGGGGCACACAGCGCCCCCCCCCCCCCCCCCCCCCCGGATCAAAATGAGCTTTGAAATGAACTAACAGTACTAAAAGTTGGACAATAATTTTGTAAAGAAATATCCAACTTTTAGCCCTTTTGATTGGACTACAAGTTTTTAAGTTTTTTAAAAAGATAAAATTAAGTTAACATTTTCAATTCCAATCCTCGTAATGAACTAATAATTCATAGAAACAATTCAAAATTATTATCTCTCCTAATCTATGTTTGGGGCGGATCCATTAGGATAGAAACAATTCAAGCAAGAGAGAAGATCGGAAAGACTACCTTAGCATCAAGTCTACAAGTTCAACAACAGTAGAACGGGCCTTCAAGGAATTAGAACACATACTAGCTAGATAGGCCCTATCATGCTCCCATGACTAGGAAGTGTTTCCGTAAGAGAATACAACGAAATTGGTAAAGGTTGCTTGCAAAAGATATTTCAAGAGAAACTTCCCTCTTAGGAGTATGCCCCATCAAACTTGTAAGAAAATCGACTGTATGCATCTTTTATTTTTGGTGTTCCACTTGTTGGAAATTTTTACGGAATTTCGGATGAATGAAACCGGTGCGTTTCGGATGGCCTGACGAGGCAACCAAACGGTCCACTCCGGGTTCGATGAATCTGGACGAAGTGAATATCTTCCAGCAATTTTCTGTGTTAATTACCCCTCATGAATTGAGGTTAATGGCAGAATAATTCTCAGCATTATTGTTGGAGGTTACAGCACCAATTCAAATCGTATTGAAGGCTGGGAGTTACCGTTGTAGAATTGATTTGCTGCATTCAATCCCGTATTCAAGTCTTGAGGCTCCTCCTTCAGCTATTTAAAGGGAGCTTCTGTCATTGGTTTTGATCACCAGAAACATATCAAACATTCCAAGTTTCAGAAATTCGTTTTTGAGAGAGAGAGGCAGGCATAAGTTCGTTCGCCAAGGCATACATTGGAGGTGTTCCGGTGTACGTGGTTCTTGCCGTTTCATCCTGGGACGAGATCACCGATTAACCTACAACACCCACCGGTAGGCGGCGCAATTTCGTTAAGGAGACTGTGTTATCACAAGACTCGGCTCAGTATTTCACTCCGCTGTTTGTATATTGATTATTTCCAGTTTTCTGTAATTTCTATTTCATTTCTGTTCATTGTAATTTGTTACATATAGTTATCATCGAAATTATTCTCTGGATTTTGTATTGCCGCAATATTTTTTCCAACACCACTTTTGGTGTATTATCAGGTACAACAATAATCTTTCCTTATGAACGAAACAGATTGGGGAAGGTATCGATTTTCTTACAAGTTTGTTTGATGGGGCATGGCGCGCATACTCCTAAGAGGGAAGTTTCTCTTGCTATATCTTTTGCCAGCAAACTTTACCAATTTCGTTATTACCTCGCCATAGGCAGACTGAAAATATGTTTAGCGTTAGAGCCGGTACCGGTAGTCAGGTACTTTTACCAATTAACGAAATTTTGGATTGATAATATGTTTAGCATTGGACCCAAAACTAAAAATTTAAGCATCAAACTTTTTTCAGATAACAAAATAAAGCATCTGACTTTTCTAGTATTTTTGTCCCGTACTTTTGTTTACTTCTTCGTATTGCACCTCTACACTGAAAAGAAAGTCATTTTCTTTGAAGTAAAAATCGTAGTGTAGTCTTCTACACGATAAAATTAGTGGGTAACACACCTTGAAGATGGAAAAAGGTATTGATTACGGATTATTGTTTTTGATAATTAATCAAGTGCACAGTTAGTTAGAAATCGGTGTACACACCTTGAAATTGAAAAAATCGATTTGTCCTCCTCTACACAATTTCCGTGTGCAATGTGTAAAAAGTAAAAAACAGTATTAACCAACACATAAAAGTACAAAAAGAACTAAGGGGGTGTTTGGCTGCCCTGTTTTCACCTTTTCCATTTCTCCTTTTCCCATTCCGGGTGTTTGGGCGCCAATACCCAGAATACATTTCCTCAAAACGAGTTTTCAGATTTTAACGTTAGAAGCGAGAAGCCAGAAAGAGGTAGGACCTTCCTTTTCCCATTCTACTTCTCATTTTGGATTTCCCCCCATTTTTTTCTTCCATTCCTACCCCTTGTTTACGTTATCCCATTTTTCCACCACACAACACACAAACGAGATAGAGGAGAAAAACTAGAAGGGAGACGCCTGCGATTTCTTCCACACCGGTTGTCGTCACTGCTCTGTTCCTCAAAAAACGTTCAGATCTTACGTTTTCGTCGATTGTTGAGGTACTCTTCTCCCAGTTTGGAGATCCCCCTTTTGTTTCCACCACAAAGAAACAACCAGAGAGAGAATACAACCTTGATCTTCAACACGAGTGCGAGACAGAGGCACAGATCGGGGTGTGTGTGTGTGAGAGAGAGAGAGATTTTTCGGTGGAAGGTCTAAAGAGAGAGAGGAGAAAGTGGGTGTTATTTGAAGAAGTGTCTGGATGGGGTGCAAGAACCCAATCTAGAGAGACAGAGGCACATATGGAAGTGGACATCCAAAAAGTTCAATCCAACGGCCTGGAAAAAAATTTAGTGGCATCATAGGGTGCAAGGCTGAAACGTATTTTTGGGAGGGCTAGGAAATATTATTCGGTGCATATGTTTAGTTTCTTTGGCCTAGACAACACATTTTTAATACCAACAAAAAAATAAATCAAAGTTGGACGGGACACGCTTACAGAAACAAGGGCAAAATGGTAAACAATCAATCCATGACTCATTTTCATCATTATTCTTCCAAACACTACTCCTATTGCAAAATGCATTTTGCACATTCCTCCCAAACACTCCTCCCAGATTCAAAACACATTCTGACAATAATCCAAAAAACCAAAAAATTGAAAATGAAAAGCTGAAAAGTAAGCTCTCAAATACCCCCTAAAAGAAGTTATGATTAAGGTCACGACAAAATTGAGAATGGAGGCCTAACCTTTTACAGCTTAGAGAATTTATTGAAATGGTCCCTCTAGTGTTACCCGTGTCTCGATTTCATCCCTCTAGTTTCAATTTCACTCTAAAGGACCCTGTATTTTCAATTTTGGTCGAATTTGGTCTAATCGATAATGGACGTTATCAAAATTGAGGCAGACATGACTTTTCACCCTCCCTTCTTCTTCCCCAACTTGAAACCCTCACCCTAATCCCCTCTCCCTCCCTCTCTCTCTCTCTCTCTCTCTCTCCAGTTTTTCTTGGCTACTAACAATTCAAAACAGACCCACAAAAGAGACCCAATAAAGACCACTGTAACAATACATCAACCACTACAAAAACACATCAATATAGCTTTTCGAAAAAATTCAATTTATACCCAATGTAAACCCACATCCAGTTCTTTGAATTGGGTTTTCTTTCGGGGGTCACTGGCGTTGGAGGGGGTGAAGAGACGGATTGTCTTGTTGCCGGCGTTGTATCTGCCGGTCTAGATTAGTGTTCCGTCGGGGTGGACGGCGCCGGAAGAGACAGATTGTCCTGTTGCTCTGTTTTCTTCCACTACTACAAAAATAGTTAAAGATGACACACCCAAAATTGAAACAATGACAGTTTTTGTAAAACTGTCATCCAAAATACGAGGGTAGAGTTTTGATGTCAGTCTATCCTAAAAACTGTCATCTTTGCGATATAAGATGACAGTTTAGAGTAAAAGTGAAATAATTATCTCTTTCTTTAATGTCAATTTTTGCTTAAAAGTGACATTAAAAGTTTGGACTTATGTAACTGACATTGAAAGTCTAAATTTTTTATGACGCTTTATAAGCGTCATTGAAATATATAAGATGATAGTTTAAAACTGTCATCTTATACTTTCAATATCTAAGATGACAGTTTAATCCAAAATTGACATTAAAAGTGTCCAGCTTAAATTTTTTCAAAAATATAGTGTAAATATTTTTGTTGGTCTTTTGTTAACAAGAAGTGTGCTAGATCAGTTGGTATCACGCGCGCGCGAGGAACTCAAGGTCTTGAGTTCGAGTCCTGGGGCAAGCATATTTACTTGCCACACAAGTGCTACGTAGGCACTACACAAGCGCCACGAGGGCGCCACTTGAGCTCCACTAGGCGGCCATGCGAGAGTCATGTGCTCGAACTAGAATTTTTTTTTTTTCTGGAATGGAGGATAGATAAAACTGTCATCTTTTATTGCAACTGTCATCTTATATGTTTCAATGACATTTTTTTACCAATCATAACAAATCTAGACTTTTAATATCACCTCCAAAGATGACATCCATCTTTTGTGTTTAATGACACTTTTTGACTGTCATGGTTTAAGATTTTTGTAGTTGTGTTGATTTTTCTTGAGTTGCTCTGTTTTCTTAATTTTTCTTCTCTCTCTCTCTCTCACGCTCTTGAAGGAGTCTGATTTGGTGGGATAGATACAGAAGAGAGAGAGAGAGAGAGAGAGATTTATAAAAAAAAACAGGGGACTTAATTAATTATTCTTGATAAAATCTCATCCAAAAATTAGATTGTTAGTGATCGGTTTTTTTGTGCCTTGTATTCAAAGCTTCTACTTCCAACTGCCATGACCTCTTCGAAGGTATGTTTGTCATTTCTATTGCTTTGGAGTTTAGTCTATCAAGGATATATAAGATACCGCTTTTAAAGGAAAAACCCGACAATGGAAGTATTATTGTTTAGGGGTGCTCACGGTCTGAATTGACATGAATCCAATCCTAATCCGCGAGTCACGGTTTTTTGAAAATAAAATCTGTGTCCGATCAAAAAGTCTCACGGTTCGGTTCCAATCCGATCCGCAAGTCACAGATCAGTTCCGGATTTGTCCACGGATTTTCAACTTATTCCAAAATAAAAATAATCAACTCATTCAAAAACTCAAACTCAACATTGAAACAAACACTCCAGTAGTATATTGGGCAGCAAAGGCAATTCATCATCGAGTTCACAAACGAAGGCAGTTTAGTTCAGTTACATAGTGAAATATAAAAAGTTCAGTAGTACATCAAAGTCCCAAAAAAAAAAACCACTACTGACAAAATCATAGAAGACTTCTATATAACAGTTTACCTCATAGAAATTAACTAAAATTGGTACCCTAAACTAAAACCATGAACATTCAGATAAGATGACCTTTCATAAATCACTTCCAATATAGTAGCTCAGATCTTTTTATAGCTATTTTTAGAATGGAATTCTAAATTGGTAAAAACAATAATACTTCCATTGTAGGGTTTTTCCTTTAAAAGCAGTATCTTATATATCCTTGATAGACCAAACTCCAAAGCAATAGAAATGACCAACATACCTTCGAAGAGTTCATGGCAGTTGGAAGTAGAAGCTTTGAATACAAGGCACAAAAAAACCGATCACTAACAATCTAATTTTTGGATGAGATTTTATCAAGAATAATTAATTAAGTCCCCTGTTTTTTTTTATAAATCTCTCTCTCTCTCTCTCTCTCTCTCTCTCTCTCTTTTATGTATCTATTCCACCAAATCAGACTCCTTCAAGAGCAAGAGAGAGAGAGAGAGAGAGAGAGAGAAACAGAGAAGAAAAATCAAGAAAACAGAGCAACTCAAACTTGAATTCAAGAAAAATCAAGAAAATAGAGCAACAGGACAATCCGTCTCTTCCGGCGCCGTCCACCCCGATGGAACACTAATCTAACCGGCGGATACAACGCTGGCAACAGGACAATTCGTCTCTTCACCCCCTCCAACGCCGGCGACCCACGAAAGAAAACCCAATTCAAAGAACTGGGTGTGGGTTAATTTACATTGGGTATAAATCGAATTTTTCCGAAAAGCTATATTGATGTGTTTTCGTAGTGGTTGATGTATTTTTGCAGTGGTCTTTATTGGGTCTCTTTCGTGGGTCCGTTTTGAGTTGTTAGTAACCAAGAAAAACTGGAGAGAGAGAGAGAGAGAGAGAGAGAAGATTAGGGTTAGGGTTTCAAGTTGGGGAAGAAGAAGGGAGGGTGAAAAGTCATGTCTGCCTCTAAAAAAAACCCAAATTAGGAGTTTCATCAATTTTGATAACGTCCGTTATCGATTGGACCAAATTCAACAAAAATTGAAACTACAGGACCCGTTAGAGTGAAATTGAAACTAAAAAGGATGAAATTGAGACACGGGTGAAACTGGAGGGACCATTTCAATAAATTTTCCTAAAATCTATCTCAGCTGCAGGATTTTGTTAGGATTTTCGAACTCCATAACGTCTGACGGATTTTGGGAACAATGAATCACAGAACGGAAAGTAAACAGTCGTGCGTAATGAAAAACGGAAAGAAAAAGGAGACGCAAGATGTACGTGGAAAACCTCAATGCGAGGAAAAATCACAGGAGCTACACCATTCCACTATGAAATTGAAATCAAGATTACAAGTCTTCTCGCAATCTCTCTGAGATGTGCGTTTTGTCTCTCTCTCTCTCTCCCCCCCCACAAGAAAAAATGTCTACAGTGAGGATTGAGTTTCCTCGCCAAAGCACCAAATTTCCTCGCTAAAAGAATTGGCGAGGAACGCCAAACCTCCTGAAACTAAAAAAAGAAGGAATCAAATTCCAACTTCTCCGCTTCCGCTGGGAATCGAACCCGCGGCCTCCTCTCAAGCAACGCGCGCCCCATCCACCACACCAACTTCCATTTCAATGAAAAGTTCAACAACTTTTAATATATAGCCTTTTGTAGTTCTTTTCACCTCACTATTTTTTTTAAATCTTTTTGTCTAATTGTAGTCTCTTTGTAGTGTTTCTTTAAATCTTTTAATGTTATTTGTTTT
>JAXBDA010010332.1:0-10722 GCA_036023075.1 Gaultheria prostrata
CTCCTAGTACGTGATACTAACTTAAGCATCGGAGGGCCTTTGCCACGAAGGGCAAAGGTACTCTAACGGTTCTCTGTCTTGCAGGATTAGAGGCACCATACGGATTCCAGAATTCTACCCTCTACAAAAATCATCATTACAAATATCTCCCTCTGAAAAAGGATCATAAAACTCTCAACCATCGAAACATAGTCGTGTGGAAATTAATGTTCATGGCAAAGCTCCCTTCAAACTCTATTCCCGTGGAAATTAATGTGACAAACCTTCCTTCAGACCTTAGTCATGTGGAAATCAACTTGTCTAAACTTCCTTCAGATCATGGTTTACGACGTCCAATTAAGGACTATAACCCTAATGAGCGAGATCAAATTCATAGAGCATATTTGCAAAAAGGTCATCGTCAGCCTCGTGACCACCAATTTCCACAAACACAATTCGAAAGAAAACTACGAAGATTTACTGAGAAGTGGTTTTAAAAATGTCCTACATGGTTGGAGTACAGTATAGCAAAAGATGTTGCTTATTGCTTATGTTGTTATCTTTTCAAGCCGGATATTGGAGATCAATCGGGTGGTGAGTCTTTTATTGGCCAAGGCTTCTCAAATTCGAAAAAGATAGACCAAATTCATGGACATGTGGGAGCACGCAGTAATGCTCATAATCAAGCTCGAGGTAAATGTCAAGACTTGATGAATCAAAAGTAACATATTCAAACAATTTTGGACAAACAATCAAACAAAACTCGAACCATGTATCGAACCCTTTTGAATGTAATGGTTGATTGTATACGATTTCTACTAAGAAGAGGACTTTCATTTCGCGGTAATGATGAGTCTGAAGATTCAAGTAACCAAGGAAATTTCCTTGAACTTCTAAAGTTTCTTGCCGACCACAATGAAGAGGTCAAAGGTGTTACACTTTGGAATGCTCCGGGAAATCCTAAAATGGCAGCTCATTCAAAAGGAGATTGTAAATGCGGTGGCATGTGAAACTATGAAAGCGATTGTGAGAGATCTTGGTGATGCACTTTATTCAATGTTGGTTGATGAAGCTCGTGATATGTCAACCAAGGAGCAAATGGTGATTGCAATACAATATGTGGACAAAAAAAAAGGAATGTCATTGAGCGTTTTTTTGGTATTGAACATGCTGCCAATACTAGTGCTTTATCACTGAATGAAGCTATGGAGAATTTATTTTGTAGACTTGGATTGACCACATTTACATTGAGAGGACAAGGGTACGATGAAGCTAGCAATATGCAAGGTGAGTTTAATGGTCTTAAAGCATTTTATAGTAATGGAGAATTCTTGTGCATATTATCAAGGGCGGAGCTATGATTGGGTTGCAGCCCAGATGCGCTTGCAAAAAAAAAAAAAAATCATATGTAAAATTTAGACCAATAAGTAGGGATGGCAATATCGACCGAACCGATGGGTACCCGAACCGAAACCGATTTTTTTCCCCGAACCATAACTGATTTTTGCCCCGTGGTCACAGCTGTGGGTTGGACAGATGGATAACCGAACGGGCTCGGTTCGGTATTGGGTTCATCTGTTACCCGAACCAATACCCGAACCGAACCGAAACCCTGTAAATTACACAAAACCCCTTATATTATATGTACACATTACATAAGAACCCTTATGTTATACTTTAAAATTACACTATAAACCCCTTATATATATATAAGACATCCACCAAATAGGGTTTCCTCATACTTACACTCTTACAGTGTTTCAAAATCACAGCCGACACTTGTGAGACTGTGAGAGTGAGGCGACGGGCGACGATGAGAGTGAGGCGACGGGCGACGGCCACTGGTCTTCTTCTCCGATCGGTCACTGGTCTTCTTCTCCGATTTCAAATCTCCGGTCTTCTTCTCCGGTTTCAAATCTCCGGTCTTCTTCTCCGATTTCGAATCTCCGGTCTCCTTCTCTGTAACTGTAAGTCTCTCTCTCTCTCTCTCTCTCTCTCTCTCTCTCTCTCTTTAACATGCAATCTGAGTTCTTCAATTCTTCATAGAGGTGTAAATCGGCAATTTTCATACAACAGGAAAACCCCATCTAGGTTTTGTTCGGAGCAAAAGAAAAATTTATTGGATACATACACGAATAAGGCTGCTTCCTGTATCGTATACATGGAACAAATTGCTGAGCTTTAAGTTCAACGGCAATTTTTTAATATTAAAAAAACTAGTCTTCTTTGCATTGTGTCCTTGTATTTGTACCCATAGGAAAAGCGTTTGTGCAGAGACATAGTTAAATGGACATAATGATGAGGTCACACATTTGAGTTCTTTTTTTCCATAATTATCGGATTAGTGTGCTAATTAAGACATACAATTCTGAATAAGAATATTTCATGAGGATTTTACGATAAAAAAAGAGAGCATGCATTGTGTCCTTGTATTTGTATCCAATTTTAATGCAAATAGTTTTCATTGTGATTTTTTAGGGCTTATCATGTCTGAATCACCTAACAGTTCGGGTGCTCAGTCAAAATATCCAATCGATGGTTCCGGTACTTCTGGACCCTCAAAACCAGAGAGTGAAAATGGCGATGATGAAGTCGCTGATGTTGTTGTTTTGGATAAAGCTGCTGATGATAATGCCAAGTTAAGGTCTACATATTGGCAGCACTATGAAAGGGTTAAAATCGATGGGGTTTTCAAAGCCATTTGCAAGTATTGCCTTGTCAAAATTTCGGGCAACACAACCAATGGAACTTCGCATTTGATCCAACACTATAACCGGAAACACAAGAAGAAGGAAAGCATGAGGCAACAAGTTCTAACGAACAATTTCAACAAAGGCAATACTTCGGAAGAACCAGAACTAACTTGTTATAGTTATGATTAGGATAAGGCAAGGAAAACACTTGCAAATGCAATAATCATGCATGAGTATCCTCTTTCAATTGTGGACCATGTTGGTTTTGTGAGGTATTCTTTTGCACTTCTGCCAGCATTTAAGGTGCCATGTAGAAACACAATAAAAAGTGACATATTTAAGATTTATGAGTTTGAGAAGGGGAAGACATTGAGTTTGGTGGTGGGAAATGCAAGTAGATTGGCTATCACAACCGATATGTGGATTTTTAGTAACCAAAAGAAAGGCTTCATGGCTGTCACAACACATTTTATTCATGATTCTTGAATTTTGCAAAGTCGCATTATGAGGTACATTTAACTTACATCGTTATCGTTATTTTTTGCTTTCATTTAATTCTTATTTGTTCTAGTGGTAATTAAATATCAATGTTGCATGTTAGGTTTATCTATGTGCCATGTCCACATGCAAAAGAAGTTCTATGTGATCAATTGTTAGAATGTTTGATGGATTGGAACATTGATAGAAAGATTTCTTGCGTAACTGTTGATAATTGCACTACCAATGATGCCATGGTTGGACTTTTGGAGGAAAAACTTGATGGTAGCTCTCTTATGTTGGGTGGGGATTTGTTTCATATGCGTTGTTGTGCCCATATTCTTAATCTTATTGTTAAAGATGGGCTAGATGTTATAAATGTGGGTATTGAGAAAATTCGGGATAGTGTAGCATATTGGACAGCAACACCTAAAAGAGAGGAAAAATTTGAAGAAACAGCTCGCCAATTGAATGTGCCATGTACCAAGAAATTAGGACTTGATTGTGCAACTAGGTGGAATTCAACATTCTTAATGCTTCAAACAGCCCTACTTTATAAGGAAATGTTTTATCGCTTAAGCAAACGAGATGCTCTATATCGATCACTTCCGAATGAAGACGAGTGGGAGTTTGCTCGAGATGTTTGTGAGAGGCTGAATTTTTTTTTTAAGGTGACGGAGTTGTTTTCTGGAACTAAATATCCCACTACTAATCAGTGCTTTCCAAATATATGTGAGATTAGAGTTGCATTGAGAAATTGGCTCTATTCTAGAAATGAAGTGATTAAGGAAATGACCACAAGAATGGTGGACAAATTTGACAAGTATTGGTCTATGATACATGGCGTTGTGGGGGTTGCCGCTGTGTTGGATCCTAGGTACAAGATCAAAGTATTGGAGTTCTACTTTCAAAAATTGTTTGGTGTAGATTATAAGCAAGAAGTCGAAAGAGTTTGTGCTCTTTGTTATAAATTGGTTAAGGAATACAATTGTCGAAGTCCAAACTATGAAGAGGGCATTGGCGACTCTTCTTCCCAATAAAGTTCCATGGATGTCGAGTCACTAGCAAAGTATGATGTCTTTATCCTTCAGTAAAAAAGAAGTAAGACCATCGATTATGGAAAAGCGAAGTTGGATCATTATTTGTCGGAGGATGTCTTGCCAAGAACCCTGGGATTTGATGTCATGAATTGGTGGAGATCACATGTACCAAAATATCCAATTTTGCAACTAATGGCTAGGGATTTGTTAGCTGTTCCAGTATCCACGGTTGCTTTTGAGTCCGCATTTAGCGCGATTGGTAGGTTGGTGAGTCCACATCGGAGTAGACTTCATCCCGATACGATGGAAGCCTTGATGTGTGCTCAAAGTTGGTTGTGAGTTGCAGAAATGAAAGGTAATCAACTAATTTTGTTGTACTCTACTGTAGTAAAAAAATAATATAAAAACTTATGAACTTCTTTGTTTTTACTTTTACTTTTGTTAGGTGAATCATCAACTGGGTATGCCACTATCTATGATGATACGGAATCAAGGGATTCATGCATTACTCGAGAGGTAATTTCTTATGTTTCTTCTACTTTTGAACATTACATTACACCTTGTTAATATTAATTCAACTTTTTATTCAATAATTGAACAGATTTGAATATGAAAATGGAAGTTGGCAAATGGCAACTCAAGTTGGAAATGAAGCATCAAGCTGGAAATGCTTGGGACAATTATGTTTATTTCTCATCTGATCTCTAATTATGTGGCCAATGTTTTTTAAGTGTTTGGTTGTTAAGACTATTGAACATTTTCTATTTCAGTATTCTGTATTTCACTATTTCTGTGGTTTGGTGCACTAGTGCTACCTGGTACACACTGAAGGTGATGAACTTGGGTGTTTTAAGTGATTGAAGTTTGAACTGGTGGTGATGAACTAGGGTGTTGCAAGAAGTTTGTACTGGTGGTGAATGGTGATGAACTAGTATTAATATTTTAAGTTTTTGGATGTTTGAGTTTTTTTTTTTGGAGCTCTGTGAAAGTGTGAATGTTGCATGAATCTGGAAATGAATCTGGGTACCCATTCGGTTCGGGAAATACCCGAACCCGTTTGGTTCAGTTATGGAATACATTTCCCCTATCCGTTCGGCTATCAGGGCGGATTCAGGGCAGTGTTATGGTAGTTCGGTTCGGTTCGGTTCATACCCAAATCCGCCCCAATCCGCCCCGTTGCCATCCCTACCAATAAGTTTTAGCCGACCCCAAAATTTTCAGCCCAAACCATTCTAATAGTGATGCAAAATAACAGCCCAAACTTAAACCGAAACCAAAACGCGAATACCAGATAAAAAAATGAAAAAAAAATCTCTTTATAGATCTGGAGAGCCAGAGGAGAAAGGTGGAGGGGAAGGCCCGTTCTCACTGTTCGCTTCATTTCACGTCTTCACCGAGCCACCGAGGTCTCACTCTCTGTTCTCTCAACTCTAAGTCTCTCTCTCTTTCTCTAATATGGGTATAGAGATATACATATGTATTATTAATCTATTATGTAATATATAATATGGATCATGGATGTACGTTGTTGTCGGTTTCTGTTTGACTGTTTCCAACATTTGTTAAAGGAGTAAGAAGTAAATTGAATGGTAGGTTGGGTTTTGACCCTCTCTATATTGTTTATAAATAAATAAACGAAGTCGCCTTACCGATACTTCCAAATTCCAATGCCTATTACGTAGTCAAAATTATTTGTTTGAATGGTAGGTTGGGTTTTTTTATTAGTGGTTTCTGATTAGGGTTTTTTAATTAGGCTTTTTAGGGCTTTTTAATTGGGATTTTTTGTTACTAAATTTTTGGGCTTTCAATTTGTGTTTAACCTTGAAGGAATTCGAAATGCAGGACCATTATATACTACAAACTACAGAGTCTCAGACTATATCTTTCATTCACTTGTGAGGCTTCAGATTTGTAAGTATTCCCTTATTATGCAGAGCACTGGCGGGTGTGCTTAGTTTTCTATGTTAAATGCATAGCACTGGTGGGTGTGCTTATTAAATTGATTTATAATATTGGTTTTTACACTCTTACTCTTTTAGGGTTAAATTATAATGGCACAACAACAAAAAAGGGAGGAAAACTCTATTGTCGTTCTTCAAACCAAAAGTGCATACATCAGAAAGTGATATTCCTTCTCAATCCACTGTTGATGATTTAGTTGCCGATGATGAGCAACCCCCTAAAATTCAAATAGTCAAATTTGATGATAGTTCTCTTGTACAGGAGGTGGGGTTACGTCCTCCGATATGGGAACATCCCGTTAATCAACATGATGCTATTAGACGAGCTTATATCAAAGCGGGGCCATATCACCCTAATCTTCCGGAGTTTCCACGGTTAGCGTCGTCAGGACATCAATATCGTCGGTTTCAATCCTCTTGGTTTAGACAATTTCCTTGGCTAAGAGTATTCCTCTAAAAAAGATGCAACATTTTGTTTTCCATGCTTCATTTAAAATAAAAAAAAGACAAGAATGCGTTCTGCATTAACTGGTGACGGGTGTAGAAGTTGGAAGAGGGCTAATGAAGCCTTTCTTATGCATGTAGGAGGTCCTAATTCACCACATTTCAATGTTGTGAAATCTTGTGATGATTTGATGAACGTTGGCCGACATATTGACAAAGTAATAAATGCACTTAGTTCAGAAGAAATTTAGAAAAACAAGTTGCGGCTTACGACAACTATTGAGAGTATTCGGTGGCTTACTTTGCAATCATGTGCTCTTAGAGGTCATGACGAATCTGTTAATTCACAAAACCGTGGTAATTTCATTGAATTGGTAAAGTTTGAGGCAAAGTTCAACGAGGGAATCGCTAATGTGGTCTTAGACAAAGCTCCACCAACTGCAAAGTATATACCTCACCAACGACAAAAAAGGAGATTTTGCATATTCTCGCTAACATAGTGAGAAACAAGATTCGTGAGGAAGTTGGGGATTCCAAATTTTGTATTCTAGTTGATGAAGCAAAGGATGCATCTAATAGAGAGCAAATGGCAATTGTTTTGAGATTTGTTGATGTGCAAGGATTTTTACGAGAGCTCTTTTTTCATATTGGGCATGTTATAGACACCACTATTGTAACTCTTAATAGTAAGATATCCGATGCGCCCACTCGTTATAATATGGCATTACACAATATGCGAGGTCAAGGGTATGATGGTGCTAGTAACATGCGCGGTGCATGGAATGGATTACAAGCTTTATTTTTTAGAGATTGCCCATATGCATACTATATACACCAACCCATCGACTATAACTAGCATTAGTTGTAGCTGCTGAAACTGAGAGCTCTGTCTGGTTGTTCTTTTCAAAGTTGACTTCCATTGTCAATCTTTTTGGTGCTTCTCTAAAATGGCATACTGAGTTACAATTTGCCCAAGCTGTTTATATTGCACATATGATAGATGCTGGTGAACGTGAAACAGGTAGAGGGGCTAATCAGATCGGTACTTTGCATCGACCTAGAACAACTCATTGGCGCTGTCATTTTGATTCTATTTACAGCTTGATTGATATGCTTGGTGCAACTATTGATGTTTTTCAAATGATGTTTGAGGGGCCACATTCCTCTAACGCTATACGTGGGCAAGCTAGAGTTGCTTTAATTGCGATGAAGTCATTTCAGTTCATATTTATTTTAAATTTGATGCATAAAGTTATGGCAGTCACTGATATGCTTTGTCGAGTCTTGCAACACAAATCTCTAGACATCTTAAATGCCATGCACTTGGTCTCAACTACGAAAGAACTCCTTCAGACCTTGAGAGAAGATGGTTTTGGCCCTCTTTTGATGTATGTGGAATTAATTTGCGCACTGTATGACCTTGATATACCCGATATTAGTACTCGTCACAAAACATCTATGGGTCGTACTTGTCGGCAATAGGACGTCCTCACAGTTAGGCATCATTACTAAATTGATATATTCAACGCCGTAATAGATTGTTAATTGGTAGAGTTGAATAATAGATTCAGCGAGGGGGTAGTGGAACTCTTTATGCTTAGCTCGGCTTTAGAACCTAAGGATGACTTTAAATCATTTAACATTGATAGTATTTACACGCTTGGCGAGAAATTTTATCCTAATGATTTCACCGTATAAGAAAGAGATTATCTAAGAATGTAGTTCGCACATTACAAGCTTGATGTACTTCGTCACAAGAAATTCCTGGAGATGTCCACCATTTATGAAGTATGCCAAGAATTAGTTGAGACAAAAAGTCTGAGAACTATCATTTGATCGAAAGGTTGATTCGTCTTTTTAACTCTTCATGTTACCACAACAATTATGGAAAGAGCATTTTCAGCTATGAAACATGTGAAAATTGATATTCATAACAAAATGGGGGACGATTTTCTTGCGAATTCTATGATTATCTTCATTGAAGAGAACTTGTTGAAGATATCAATTCAAATCCGATAATTGATGAATTTTACTCTATAAAACATCGTAAAGTACAACTTCAGTAGTGTACATTCTTGTACTTTTATTTTTGAATATTTACGTATTTATGTACAAGTTTATTGGACATTAGTTATAAAGCTCTTTTTGGTTTATTAGTTTACTAAATTTTGGTTAGCCCAGGGTAGATTAATGTTCTAGCTCCACCCTTACAAATTATGTTGGTGCATCATATAAACATCTTGGTGTTCTTTGGGAGGAACAAGTGGAAAGAGTTATTGAAGCACATAGCAATGGAGAGCTTTCAAGTGGGCAAGGATTAAATCAAGAAATCAATCTCCAACGTGCCGGTGATACACGTTGGGGCTCCCACTATAACACTTTAGCTAGGTTGATGAGAATGTTTGCGGCTGTGATTGATATTCTTGAAATTATCTCGAAGGATGGTGGAACCACGGAACAGAAGGCAGAGTCAAATGTATTAATTGTTGGAGGATTTGCAATCTTTTGAGTTTATGCTCAATCTTCATTTGATGAGAGCGATTTTGGCTACTACATATGAGTTATCACTAGCTCTACAAAGAAAAGATCAAGATATTGTGAATGCTATAGCTTTAGTTCAAATGTCCAAGAGAAGGCTCCAAATGATAAGGAACTCTGGGTGGGAATATTTGCTTGATGATGCTGTCTCGTTTTGTGTGAAACAGGAAATTGGTATTCCTAACATAAATGACTTTTTGTACGTCGAGGGCGAGGAAGACGTAATGCTCTACAAATGATAAACTTGCATTATTACCGAGTTGAGGTATTCTACATTGTTGTTGACAAGCAACTTCAAGAACTAAATTCTCATTTTACTGAGGCGAACAGTGAGTTGTTACTTTGTGTGGCATGTTTGAATCCACGCGACTTGTTTTCTAGTTTGACAAGAAAATGTTGCTTCGTCTTGCCGAGTTTTATAAGAAAGAATTTTCTCTGATTGAGTTTATGATGCTTCATGATCAACTTGATACGTACATTTTGGACATATGCTATAGTCAGGGATGGACACACTCGGGGGCACGTGCCCCCACTAAATTCAAGATTTTTTTTTATAAAAAAAGGAAAAATAAATCTTAAAAAAATAAAGCCACAAAACAAATATATATTTTTTTTTGGGTAATTAACACAAAACAAATATTCTTCAAACAAAACACGTGCGCTTCACCAGATCAACACCAAAACATAGAACACGCTATTTTTATTTCAGATCTGGAGAGTGGAGAAGAAGAGAATGCTGTCATGAGTGACCTGACTCGTTCGCCGTTCGCAATGGTCGTTAGCCGTTTATCGACTCTGTCACCGTTCACCGACCCAACCCACCACTTTGTCTTCACCGAGGTATCACTCTCTCAACTCAGTCTCTCATTCTCGTAGTCTCTCTATTTGATATATATTATATATATATATATATATATATATATATATATATAGGAAGGCGATCTAATGAGGGATCCATCAACGAGCTAAGTTGCAGACCTCTACTTTTTGGACCAAATTTTGACGATCCGAATCGTTAGATGTGTTTAAAATGTGTTTTTAAGGGTCCCCACGAGAAATGAGCAAAAATAAATATCGGGAAGGGCTTGATCGAAGCAGTTTTTCATAAAACTGCATTTATAGCGTTTTTATGAAAAACTGCTCCGATCAAGCCCTTCCGGGTATTTGTTTTTGCCAAATTCTCGCGGGGACCCTTAAAAACACCTTTTAAACACATCTAACGGTTCGGATTGTCGAAATTTGGTCCATATATATATATATATATATGACGTGGATCCAATAAGGGATCCCTTATATAGCTTATGTGAGGGATTTTTCGTTCGAGATCGAATTTCGACTATCCAAACCGTTAGATGTGTTTAGAATGTGTTTTTAAGGTCCAAAGCGAGGATTCGTAAAAACAAAATACCCGGAAGGGCTTGATCCGAGTATTATTTTTATAAAAACGTACATATATATATTTATATATATATACAATAATGATCTCCTAAGGACTACCTTAGCCAAATAAAATGCGGACTTTCATTTCCCGATTGAATTTTGATGATCCGAACCGTTCAATGTGTTTAAAACGCATTTTTAAGGGTACCC
>JAXBDA010010333.1:0-10720 GCA_036023075.1 Gaultheria prostrata
TATAGTTGAGAGCCATTAAATATCCGTAGTCATGGGTGGTATAAACTCCTAGACCTCGCCCTCTTTTAATTATCGTTACATCTTTATTTTCTAGTAATTTTCAAGTAGAGAGAACTCCAAACCAAACAAAAAGGTTGGCCGTCCTAAAGCCAAAACCCCTACCGTAAAGTAAACCTCTCACTAGCTCCAACCCTTCCCTGTGGATTTGACCTCGGACTTCCGAGTTATTATGCTACAACCGACCTAGCCCTACGCTTGGGGCGACACTAATTATTACAACATTAGGTCGCAAGCAGTCCACCCACCAGTCAACTGGGGCAACCGTCCCCGCTGTAGAACCAGTCTCAACACCCTCCTTAGGGGCCCAGCTGACAAGTCAGCTCTGGCTGTTCGCTCCCGCTCCTCTCTCCCCCTCCACTTACGCACTCCAAGAGGGCCTGCTAAGTACCGCGTCTGGTAAAGGGTGTAGTCCTCGTCAGATCGCCAGAACCGACTGAGAGGCCCGTCAACCACCGTGAATCTGACGATCTCCTCACGTGTGTAGCTCTGAGTCCGTAGCACTCGGGGAGGCAGGTGTCCTGGCACCAAAGGGAACGCCGTCCCCAGTACCTGAACAGAAACCCTGTCCCCCAAGTACCAGAACCACCCAAACGAGCACTCTAGCAAGACCCTCCCCGTTGTCAACTCTCTGCTCGGAGCCAGGTACTCCTCCTTAAATCCCATCCATGTGCCTCGGTGAATCTGCACAAGTCATTCAAATTGTGAGTAAAACAGCAGATATGCTTGTAAAAATCAAAATGAGCAAAGGTTTGATCCGTACCATGGAGACAGAGAGCATATCTAGTGAAGCACGGTAGACGTCCAACGCCCTCGACACCGGGGTAATAACCCGGTGTCCCTCTCCCCAACACAGAGCACGGGGAAGGACAGTGGCGGCGTGCGGGTGCGTAGTCTCAGGGGGATGTAACCCCAGCACCTCGAAAGCCCAAAGCTGAAGTTCATGTTAGTCCACAAATCAATATTTTAGGCATAATGGTATAGAAAATATGTAAGTGTGAAGTGCGGAAAGTAAAAAGCTTGAAATAGAAATTTTCAAGTGCATTACCTCTCACATCCACCACATGCCAGCTATGTCCCGGCCTTTCTTCCTCGAGACCGCTCCCATAAAAGCATAACAAGCACCCAGTGCTGCTCCTCCTCAATTCATCCTCCCAGCCCTGTCAAAGTCCCTGAGCGCTGAGAGGTAAGAAAGGTGTACTTTGTTGCGCCTGTTTGGGAACAGTGATGCCCCAAACAGGTACAACAAATAGCACCTGGCCTTCTGCTCCGCCTCTCTCTGATCTCTCGGTCTCCCCCCACATCTCTTCCCAAACTGGCCATACTGGGCCATATCCTTCCCCCGCCTAGGCATGAAACCTAAGAACCACCGCAAAGCCCGCAGGTCGTCCGCCACTCCGGAGTCAAACAGGATAGGGTCTTCTCCTACCCTCAAACCCATCAGCGCTGAGAAGTTAAGGGGCGTCATCGTTGCCTCTCCGCCACCGCCAAGATGGAAGATATTGGTAGAATCCCTCCACCTCTCTGTTAAAGCCAAGATCATGGCATGATCATGCCACGCCGCGTCTAAAGTCTGTATAAACCGGCTGAGCCCGACTCTGTCAACCAACCCTCGCACGTCTAGGTGAAGCGTACAGTAGTACCTCAAACTACTCGCCCGCCCACCATGAGCTGCCATATGGTGGATCCTCTATTCATAATAGACAAACAAGCAATGGTGAACACAATAATCAATCTATTCCAGCAGTTTAATCCATTCAATGCATTCAAATCAAATCAAAGCATGCGCGTGAATTGAAAGTACATTGCAATATGGAAAATCAACAAACGTACCGTGAGACAAACCTGTGAAAGGTGGACCTCGGGGTCCAAGAGCACCCGCTCTCCAAAGTACGTCTCTTGCCGAGAGACGTAAGCGTCTATCTCCGAAGGGATGAACAGGTGCACTGGAGGGTCGTAAGTAGCCTCGTCGAAACGTGGCCTCTTCGCTAGCGCTGCTACAGCCTCCTCAACCACCGAAACCCGTGGCCCCCGAGCCACCTCCAACTCCTCCCACGCTCTCAACTCAAGCTCCGCCTCCTCCTCCTCAGCCTCCCGTATCCACTCCTCTGTCTCCGCCTCCGTCTCTAAAGCTGCCTGACGAAGCACAACCATCTCTCTCTCTCTCTGCCCAACCACCTCCTCCCTCACCGCATGCAAAATTCCTGGAGCCTCCCGATCCAATGTCGCCACGTCCTTCGGGTCAGCATGAACAGCGTAATCACCTAAAGAACTCCCCACTGGCCCTTGCTCCCTCACCGGCTCCTCTATAGCTACCCGCTTCCCCTTCAGATCATCACCACCGTCACCCACACCACCACTCTCACTACCACCGCCCAAACCACTACCATCCGCCCCGCCACTACCACTAACACCCGTCGCCCCTCTAAAACCCCACTCTGTCATCACCACGGCCTCCCCACTTCTCGACCACACTCTCCATCTCTCACCCGAGACTTCTCCACTCTCCTCATCATTACTCTCTGCCTCCTCCGCTATCACCACCACCTCCTCCGTAGGTGTCCCTACATCCCTACCCTCCTCCGTCACGACTGGTTAAGCATTTGGCTCAACCGGATGTGTAACCAGCACCCCCTCACCACGATCGTCCACCACCGTCGCATCACCACCAACCGGAGGACCCTCCACTTCACCACCACCACTGCCGCCCCCCTCAGCCTGCTCCTCCACCTCTCCACTTTCCCTCTGATCACCGGCGGGCACCCTTGAACCACCAGGAGGCACCACCGTGCCCTGGTCACTGGAACCCATCACTGTCACAGCACCTTGGGCGCTAGAATCTACCGCACCACCACCTTGGGCGCTCGGCTCAGCAGGTGATGGTGGTGCCGCCGCACCTCTATCGTCGTCGCCGCCCCTCGGGGAGGCCGTGGGGGACTCTATCTCGGTCGGAATCTCCATAGAAACCGGTGTACGAAGAGTAAATCAACCGTATTTTGCAAAAATCGAACGAAATCAAGCCCTGGAATTTGAGGATTTTTGACCGGAAGCAAGAACGTGATTTGAGAGAAGAAATTTAGGTCTGGAATTTGTGAGAATGAACGTCTAAAATTTTTAAGGGGATGAGAAGTTGTAACCGACATGATTTCAAAAATCTAGAGCCGAACCAGCGCGCCTGTTAGACAGACGTTGGGCGCCCAACCTCACCTTGGGCGCCCAAGGTGTAGTTTTTGCTAAAAAAATTTTGGTCCCTCTAATGCTTTGTGCACTAACCCCTAACCCTTGGATGTGAATTTTGATCACTTTTGAAGGTTGTTCATCTCTCAAGATTAGACTTGAAGGTCTAGTTAGCTTTTCTAGGAAACTGCGATAGACCGGGCAATCAACGCGTACTAAGAAAGTTTCATTCAAAGCTTGTTTGAGACGCGAAACAAATATTATGTATGCGAGAAGTGTTATTCAAATACACGTGGTGATTCTTGAAAATATTTTACTCATTCAAGATTCATCTCAAGTGCATTTTAAAATCATAATCAAAATCATTGTACCCTTGGTATAGGGCATTTTTAAAATCATAATCAAAATCATTGTACCCTTGGTATAGGGCATTTTTAAAATCATAATCAAAATCATTGTACCCTTGGTATAGGGCATTTTTAAAATCATAATCAAAATCATTGTACCCTTGGTATATGGCATTTTTAAAATCATAAGCAAAATCATTGTACCCTTGGTATAGGACATTTTTAAATCATAAGCAAAATCATTGTACCCTTGGTATAGGGCATTTTTAAAATCATAACCAAAATCATTGTACCCTTGGTATAGGGCATTTTTAAAATCATAATCAAAATCAATGTACCCTTGGTATAGGGCATTTTAAAATCATAATCAAAATCATTGTACCCTTAGTATAGGGCATTTTTAAAATCATAATCAAAATCATTGTACCCTTGGTATAGGGCATTTTAAAATCATAATCAAAATCATTGTACCCTTGGTATAGGGCATTTTAAAATCATAATCAAAATCATTGTACCCTTGGTATAGGGTGGAGAGGGTAAAACCCGTATACCCTCTTGAGTGCCCTAGCACGGCTGCACAGCATGGGGGTGCCCCACAGGGGAGCCGAGCTATAGAGGCCATGAGTAGGGCAAGGTACGAAACACATAGTTAACCATGGCACCACGATAGGGTGCAGTATCAGGCCGAGCTGTGCATAGCTCGGACCGAGGGTCTACAGACCGCTGAAAGTATAGCCGATCTACTTGACAGCACGGTTAACATCGCTATTAGGCTGACAGCACGGCTGAACGTTCTGGAACAGTCTCGAATACCCTCTTACGCAATAAGAGGTGTATCCCGTGAACTAAGGGAATGACGTGAGCATTCCATATCGGATAAGGAATGAAGAATCCTATTGGGAACCGTATTGCACAAGTATATGGGAGGAAGTCCAACATGGAAAGGAGTGACATTGGCCGTGGGAGGCCATTATGGTAATACCACCATACCTAATAGGATGAGTCCTATTAGGAAGGGTTTCCTAACGTGATAAGGAAACTAGGGCAACGAGGACCCTCGATCAACAAGTTAACCTATACCTATAAATACATGCATTATGCCTACGGTGAAAGGTACGCTGTGAAACCTATTCATACGCATTGATCTTTGCTTGATTAGTAAATCTCATTACTAACTTAAGTATCGGAGCGCCTTTGCCATTAAGGGCAGAGGTGCTCTAACCATTCCTTGTCTTGCAGGTTTAAAGGCACTGTCAACCCTACGAGAAATCTACCCTCTACAATTGGCGCCGTCTGTGGGAAAGTGACACAAAAAAGCTTTTGTTTTTTGTGATTAAGAAGAAAATCAATCCATGGCTGCATCCGAATCGGTACTTCCGACTCCCAGGCGTGAGACGACACGAGACGACGGACTGGTCACGCCGCTGCCCCAAACGAAGGAGAAACGAGCACCCACGGCCCCACCGCTCCTCGGAAGGGCCATGGAACGAAGCGTTTCGATAAGATACAAGAAATACCAAAGTACAGGGGCCGAGACCAGCGGTCTGTGACCCCAGTAAGGTATGAACGGGGGCGATCCCATTCTGGTGAGAGAAGGGGCCGGAGTCCCCCACGTGACGGGAGGAACTCTGGCCAAAGGTCTCGCGACCACGAGAAAAGTCGCGATCAGCGGGAGCAAGAGGCCGAGGAGTTGGCCCGGCAACTTGCCCGACGTGAACGGGAGGTTGAAGACTTGAAGCAGCGCCTCAAAGAGGCGGAGAAGGATCTCCACTCTCGTTCTCACACCGTGCAAAGAGAGGAGGAACCAAGGAGGGCCAAGGACCATCGACATCGGGAGAACCTTTCCACGGGAAGGAAGGAGTCTCCGCGAAAAAGGAGAGAAATGAGCCCCTCCCATGAGAAGGGCAGAGGGAAGAAACATGCCAGGGACAGATACGAGAGATCTGGGTCCAACGAGCAAAAGGCCAGGGACTGGTATGGGGATGCTCGCCCAGAAGGTGGCCCAAAAACTGCACGAGAAGCAGCGAAAGAAGCCCTGGGGCAAATAGCAGCCTCTACTCTTGCCCATTGGATTAGGATGAAAAAGATGCCAAGCAGGGTCAAGCATGGCACGTTCATGCTCTATGAAACAAACACCGATCCCGTCATGCACATCCAGCACTATCAGCAGGCCATGTTCATGCATGAGAACGATGATGGCGTGCTGTGCAAGATGTTTCCTTCCAGTCTAGGAAAGGTGGCGCTCAGCTGGTATCACAAGCTTCCAGCAGGGTCGATACTTTGTTGGGCTCAGCTTGCTGAGGAGTTCTGTGCACGGTTTCTCACAAGCCGCGCTGCCCCAAAGACTTTCGACGTCTTAACGGCGATGAGGCAGAACGACAAAGAGACCTTGAGGGAGTATGCTAAGAGGTATTGGGAAGCTTTCAACGAGATTGAAAACTGCAGTGAAGAATACGCTCTGGCCACATTCAAAACAAGCCTGCCCATGCATAGCAAGTTACGAGAATCACTTACTATGCACCCGGTCAAGACCGTTGCTAAAGTTATGGAGAGAATCCAAGAGCACGCCCGGGTAAAGGATGATATCATCCGTTCAGGAGGCAAGATTGTGTCAGGACGACTCCAAACCCCCCCCAAGGAAGCCTCTAGAATCCAAAGTATATAAGAAGGAATACAACACTGGCAAGAAGGAGTTTGGAATGGGGAGAAAGGACATCCCAGATCCAAAGTCCTACTTTAGTGTTTCGGCAGTGTTCAACATGCCGATCTACAAGATGTTGTACCGCATCAAAGGCCAGCCATGGTTCAGAAGGCCACCGAAGATGACCGAAAACCCAATGAAGAGAAGAGCCACAAACCAGCATTGCAGCTATCACCGAGATTGGGGGCACATGACTGAGGACTGTGCGGAGTATAAGAAGTTTTTGGATGAACAGGTGGCCGCAAGGCACCTAAAAGAGTTCTTGGCAGACGAGCAACAATGCACGGAGCAAAATGAGGATTTGGATTGTGATAAGCCGCCAAAGGGGACCGTCCATATGATACATGGACTCGCGACCCCTTACACAAGCAACGAGGTTCGGCATGTACGCCGACTGAACGGCTCACAAGAAGCACTAAAGTTCGGCCTGAAGCGGACAGGGGAAGAAGGAGTGGTAGAGCTTCCCATATCTTTTTCAGACAAAGACTTGGAGGGAGTCACTCTGCCACACAACGACGCTCTGGTCATAACCCTACGAATAAGGGAGTATAATGTGGAGAAGATCTTGGTCGACCAGGGGGCGAGCACGGAGATAATGTATTACATCACCTTTAAAAAGATGAACCTGCCTGACACGAGCCTCAAGAAGAGCTTGACACCACTGGTCGGCTTCAGCTCACACCCGGTGTGGCCAGTAGGGAAGGTGACCTTACCAGTACGAGCAGGATCAACCATACTCAAGACCGATTTCTTAGTGGTAGATCTCCCGTCCACCTATAACGTGATTATAGGCAGGACATGGATGCACAAGATTAAGGCAATACCATCCACCTACCACCAGAAAATCAAGTTCCCGGGGCCAGATGGCATCGAGATGATCAGGGGAGACCAGAAGGTGGCTGACCAGTGTTTCAATATGATTTTGAAAGGAGCGCCGAAACCCCAGTACGTGCAAACTGTGGAGGTCCCTGATCAGCCGACCTTGGAAGACGTAGGGGTAACCGAACCAGAAAGTGGTGGAAGGATTGAAGAAAGTACAGGTCGACGAAAATGACCAGGAGAGGTACTTCTTGATCGGCGAGAACTTAGCCGACCAAGAAGAACAAAAATTGGTGGATTTTGTTAGAGATCACATGGACGTCTTTGCCTGGACGCCGCAGGAGATGCCAGGAGTTGACCCCGAGGTCATTTGCCACCATTTGAACGTAGACCCACAGCATAAACCAGTGATCCAGAAGAGGAGGAGATCGGCACCACAGCACGCAGACGCTGTGATCGAAGAAGTTGACAAGTTGCTCGAGGCGGATGCAATCAAAGAGGTGTATTACCCGGAATGGCTGGCCAACACTGTTGTGGTTAAAAAGAAAAACGGGAAGTGGAGGGTGTGTGTAGACTTTACTAGCCTGAACAAGGCATGCCCGAAGGATAGCTTTCCCCTCCCAAGGATAGACCAGTTGGTAGATGCGACTGCAGGCTTCGAAAGGATGAGTTTCCTCGACGCGTACCGAGGATATCATCAGATAGCCATGTATGAGCCCGATCAAGAGAAGACTTCTTTTATGTCCCCAAGAGGTCTGTATTGCTACAAGGTCATGCCCTTTGGGTTGAGAAACGCAGGAGCAACATACCAACGCTTGGCCACCATTATGTTTAAGGAGCAGCTGGGTAAAACCATGAAGGTATACATAGACGACATGGTGGTAAAAAGGAAGATAGAACAAGGGCACTTGGCCGATCTAAAGGAGACCTTTGACATACTGATGAGGTATAAATTGAAGTTGAATGCTTCAAAGTGTGCCTTTAGGGTCAGCTCTGGCAAGTTCTTGGGGCACCTGGTGACTAGGAGAGGGATAGAGGCAAACCCCGATCAGATCACCGCTTTGAGGAGTCTTGAGAGTCCCAGGACTACGAAGGAAGTCTAGAAGTTAACAGGGATGGCCGCGGCATTGAATCGATTCATAAGCAAGTCCTCCGACAAGTGTAGGCCCTTCTTCTAGTTGCTAAAAAAGCGAGAAGGGTATAAGTGGGGAGCTGAGCAAGAGCAGGCGTTTGTAGAGCTAAAAACGTACTTGTCCTCCCCACCTTTGCTCTCATCTCCAGATGCTGGGGAGCCACTTATATTGTATTTGTCAGTATCAGAACATGCTGTTAGCTCGGCCCTCCTACGAGAGAGGGGGACCGAGCAGGTGCCAATCTACTTTGTAAGCAAGGTACTACTGGAAGCAGAGACTCGGTACTTGCCGCTGGAGAAGTTGGTATATGCTTTGGTGGTATCTACGAGAAAGCTGCCACACTACTTCCTAGCTCGCCCAGTTATGGTATACACTGAGTACCCGCTAAGGGCAATACTTCAGCGGGCGGACTTATCCGGGAGGATTTCGAAGTGGTCCGTAGAGCTGAGCCAGTATAACATAGATTACCAGCCAAGGACGGCCATCAAGGGACAAGTCCTGGCGGACTTTGTGGCTGAATTCTCACCACGGGTGGCACCACCACCTCCACTCCACGAGACGGAGTCAGGGCCCGAGATGCCTATACCAAGTGACGACCAGGACACAACAGGATGGAAGCTCTTTGTTGATGGCTCGTCATGCAGCAAAGAAGCGGGGGCAGGTATCATACTCATCTCCCCAGAAGGGTTGGTCCTGGAGCAGGCAGTAAGATTTGGATTCAGCGCAACGAATAATGTTGCTGAATATGAGGCCATGCTCGCTGGCCTTAGGAATGCTCGAGAGCTAAAAATCCAGAAGTTAAGAATATTTTGTGACTCGCAGTTAGTGGTGAATCAATTATTAGGGGAATATACCGCAAGGAGTGAAAAAATGGCAGCTTATGTGGAAGCAGCCAAGGACTTGTTGGATAAATTTGAGGTCGTTCATATCCAGCAAATTAGCTCGGGCCAAAACGCTCATGCGGATTCACTTGCCTGCCTAGGATCGGCAGTACAAACAGAGTTTAAAAGGTCGGTGGTCGTGGAATACCTCGGCGAGCTGAGCATTGGCAGATCTGTAGAATTGGTGATGGAGACTGATCTTGGGCCGAGCTGGATGGACCCAATTGTCACTTACCTAACGGATGGAATGTTACCTAAGGACAAGAGGGAAGCACACAAGATCAAGGTCAAGTCAGCCAGATTTTGGCTCTCCCCGGAAGGTAAGCTTTATCGCAAATCTTACTTAGGCCCTTATTTGTTGTGTGTGCACCCTGCAATGGTACAGAAGTTCTTACACGAGATACATGCCGGGACATGTGGCGGCCACACTGGAGCATGGTCCATTGCCCACCGAGCAATTTCGCAAGGATATTGGTGGCCATACATGCAGGAGGATGCCAAGCTGTTTGTCAAGACGTGCGAAAAATGCCAACGGTACTCTCCCTTGATTCGTGCACCGGCTGAGGATCTTTTGCCATTAACTAGTCCATGGCCATTTGCTCAGTGGGGTTTGGATATCGTGGGTCCGCTCCCCATGGCAACGGGAAAATGAAAATTTCTCTTAATTGGCACAGACTACTTTACTAAGTGGATCGAGGGAGAAGCCTTGGCAAAGATCACGGAGGCCATGGTCGAAAAGTTTGTTTGGAATAAAATCATTACACGATTTGGGGTCCCGTACTCGATCATTTCAGACAATGGCTCACAGTTTGGAAACAAGTTCAAAGCTTTCTGTGCACAGTATGGCATCAGAAATTACTATTCCACCCCGGCCTACCCCCAGAGCAATGGTCAAGCAGAGGCTTCCAACAAGTCCATCTTAAAGAGCCTGAAAAAGCGGCTGGAGCGCAAGAAGGGTAAGTGGCCCGATGAGCTACCCATAGTACTTTGGGCCTACAGGTCTACGGGAGAGACTCCTTACTCCCTGGCTTACGGTAGAGAGGCAGTAATCCCGTTAGAGGTAGGTCTACCGACCAACCGCACTGCTTTGGTTGAGTCGGGGGGCAACGATCAAGCCCTAGCCGAGCAACTTGACCTAGCAGAGGAGAAGAGGGAGCGAGCGTTAATCACTTTGGCAGCTTACCAGGAGCAGCTGAGGAGGAGTTACAACAAGAAGGTCCAGCCTAGGGAATTCAAGGTGGGAGACCTCGTCCCGAGGAAAGTGTTGGCCAACACCAAGGTTTCTTCTGATGGGAAGTTTGGGCCGAACTGGGAAGGCCCGTACAAGATTACGGGCATAGCAGGAATCGGAGCATACCGATTGGCCGACCTGGATGGCTGTACAGTTCCACGACCATGGAATGTGCAAAACCTCCGTCGGTTTTATCAATAGCAAGTGGTGACTACGAATACAGTCACAACCTTTTCTTGTTTTTTGCTTTTTTCATAAAATAAATAGGGCCCCCCGAGAAGGTACCCTTAGTGTTATTTTCGGATCTTATTTACACAGTTATCTCACTAACATTATCTGATCAGATTATGAATACAATCTCATTTTTACGATTC
>JAXBDA010010334.1:0-10718 GCA_036023075.1 Gaultheria prostrata
TCAACCTAAAACTTCCCATGATTCATTTAATCAACAAAAACTATGATATTAACGCCCTCAATTGTTCAAATAGTTTAATTTAACGGAGATCCAAACGTATTTGTGCCGAACATTGTCATAATATCCGAAACATACAATTACATTTTATATTTTAATCAAATTTATTTTAACCATGGTTAACTTTAAAAAAATTAAAAAAAAACAAAAAAATAAATTGTCCAATCGATTAACTAATCAGTCCCACTGGTCCCACAAGCATTTAATGTTATGCACAAAATTCGATGTAAGTACGCGTTATGCTGATTTGTTGTCTCGTAATGCAATTTGTGATTTTTCAAAAACTAGTTATGTTATATTATGGTTTTAGTTATGTCATTTTGGAGTTTTACTTTATGCCAATCGATTACTCCCTCCGTCCCCTAAAGTTAGACACTTTTGAGACTGTGTGCCATTTTTAAATTGCATATATCTTTCAATTCATAATGTTTTATGTGATTTTCAAAACATTGTTTAAAAGAACTAAGTGAAATCTATCAAACGAGATCCATATTGCTTATATAAAATATTATCGATTCAAAGATATAGACAATTTTTTCGTAGGGCTGGAATAGTGAAAGTGTCTAACTTTCCGGGGCGGAGGGAGTATCTAACTTGGGGTACAACTGGAAATCATTAGCTCAATTGAATCCTTCCTAGCTACTCCTATATTTAAAGGAAATGCTCAATTGACAAGTGATGTCATCGCTCACGTTTTGCCTTCCAATCATGACATTTGCCTTTTAGCTTATTCCCGGTTTGGACCAGTGACTTTATCGGTCAAGTAAAATTGAAAGTGACGTGGACCAAAAAGCACATACGATAACATTTCTTGCATGTCTCATGATAAAAAATCATTGTATTTTTTTTTATTTCTTTTTTTAAAAATGTCAAGTTCTCAGAGATTACATCACAAAAAATAGGAATGAACCAAAACTACTAGCATATGACATGAGCACGGCTACACAGCACTACAGGCTGACCGACTCCAGACACACCTGCCGATGCAGACCGACACTACGTGCAAGCATAGAGTCCTGTCAAGATCTAATAGTAGAAAATCCCAAACGGAAAACCCAGCTGAATCCAAGCACAAAGCACAGATGCAATCAGAAAATACTCCACGCAGGGAGGTAAAACAGCACCCAAGCGGGGCAAACAACCACCAAAGGGGGCAAAACCTAAAGATAACAGAACAAAAATTGAAAAATAAAACAGAACCCTCGTCGTCAAGGTGTCGCCGGACACCGCTGCGCCGGATCTGGCAACTTATTCGCCGGAGGGTCTCAACCAGTCGTATCTTCCTTTAAATCTTCACTCAAATGAAACCCGGTGAAGGCGGATGGATCTGAGAAGGGAGTGGGGCGGAAAGAGGAAGAATGGGGGAGGTGGGCTGAAAGGTGGCTGGTGGAGGAAGGAGGGGGATTCCAAGAGAGAAAGAAAGAAAGGAGAAGGGAGTTGTTGATGATGAGGAGGGGGGTGGGGGAGTGGAGTGGAGGAAAAGAAAGGCGCATGCCCCACCCCCCACCTAGGAAACCCTAACAGTTTGAAAGTTTAGAGAGAAGGGAGAGAAAAAGTTAGAGAGAGAAGGGAGCATCCCCTACCAATCTTCAAATCTTCAAAATGAAGAACTGAAGTAACATATCAAGGGGAGATTTTGTAATTTATACCCACTTTTCCTTGAAAACTTGTACTGTTTAGAGGGACCCATCCTCTTTTTTGTCACATCCACTCTTCAAATTTATTTTGGTTCTTCAAATTTGAAAAACCAAAACAAAATTTGAAGAACCAAAACAAAATTTAAAGAACCGATTCTCTAAAAATGATGATGGGTCCCTCCAAAAAGTACAACCTTTTGAGCAAAAGAGGACATAAATTACAAAATCTCCCATTTATGTGTCACTTCCGTTCTTCATTTTGAAGGAAAACCCATGGGTTGGAGATGCTCTTAACCAACAATGCTATCGTTTTTATCAACTACAGTTGCACTTTAAAATAAAACCATTACACACATGTTAGTCTAGTTGGTCTTGGCAGTGTAAGGAGTAATTCCAACTTTTTGGAATTAGGATTGTAAGATTTGCACTCTTCATTAATAACATTCCACTCTTTATTAACTAATATTGTTGAACTCTAAAATCAAACTATTGCACTCATGTTAGTCCACCTAGGCATGGCGGTGCGAAATCTAAATCAACTTTTTTTAATCGAGTTTCTTGAATCTTCTCCACCTTCATTGATTGTAAAAAAAAACTTCTTAGATATCTTAAAGCAAAACTTGTTAACATCCAGGAAAAATGTCTCAAGTCGACACAGTACCCCTCCACTCCCACTCCACCCTCTAATCGGGTCCTGCTACAATCTTACCCGCCCACCCACCAAGCCCACCCCGGATCTCCTTCTCTCCTCTCCCTTCATCCCATCCAATCTCTCCCCACCCCCACCTGTCTCTCACCACAAACCCACTCTAGTTCTAGCTGCAGCGACAGCTCAGCCTCCTCCGTCGGGATCCGATGGCATTGGGCAAGCCAAGGGTTGGAGGGGTGGGGTTGGTTTGTGAAGATTTTTCAAGACGGGGGTGTTTTTGTCCCCTTAAAAATGTTGTACCATGATTGTGCAAAGAATTTTGCTCCTCCCATCAGGCAATGCGTCTATGGGTACACCACAACCCCAAGTGCACACCAGCACATCTCAATCGTCTAAAAGCGTTTTGGACGTTCCGGATTGTTTACAAACTATTCGCGCGAAGAGTTAAAATCCAAACTATTCGCACGAATAGTTTGTAAAAAATTCAAAATACTTTTGGTTGGTCGAGATGCGTTAGTTTACACTTGGAGTACCCAAGTGTGGGGTTTGCATATCATTTTTGCCCAAGTAATGATTCCGAAAAGGTGTGCCATTTATGTGCAATTTTTTTTTTTTTGCCCTTTCACCACTTTTCTGCAATTTCCCCTTTCATCTTCGCCTAAGAGCATTTCCAGCCTTGACCCAAACCCTTCCCCAAATTCAAAATTTGGGCAAAAACCTCAAAAACACATCTCCAATGGGTGACCCAACCCCTCCCCGTTTTGGGTTGTACCCATTTCTTGGCTCAAATATGAGACAACCCTAACCAATACCCATTTTTCCAACGGCTCTTTTGGGAGAGGAGGAGACCTGGCCGGAGACGCCGGAGTTGCAGAGTTGCAAAGTTTCACCGGAGTTGCAGACCTTCGCTGGAGTTGCAAGGCTCGCCGGAGTCGGGAAGTCGGGCAGTGGAGGAGGAGAGAGAAGAAGGATTGATATTTCGCCGGAGTTGCAGAGATTTTGCCGGAGAAGACGGGTAGATCTGTGAGGTTAAAGAGAGACGGTACTTGCTGCAGTGGCGGTCGGGTAGCGGTGACGGTGGTGGTGGTGGATGATTGATCAGTAGGGTAGCAGCGACCTTCGCTGGAGTTGCAAAGAGTTTAGGGTTTCACGATCTGGCAGCTGTAGAAGGGGAAAAGTTTCTTCTCCTCCTCTGTGGTTATTTACATTTATGCCATTGGATTTTTAAAATATAATAAATTTGGGTCAAGAATGGTTTGCCATTGGAGAGGCTACCCAAATTGAAGATTGACTCAAAATTCGACTCAAATTTGGGGGAAAAAAAGTCTAACACTGGAGATGCTCTAACTTCTTATCTGTCACCATGATTTAATCCTCATATTTACGTTTTCATTCCTATCTTTTCGTCCTCAATCTTCTACCGCTGATCTCTCTCTCTCTCTGATCAAGCTTCATCATTGACTCATCGCTCACTACCCAGAGTGATTCTCGTGCTTCGGTAACGAGGACTACTTCAACACTAAGCCGTCGGAAAATTGCTTTCGTTGCCGCAGCAACCGCGGTTGGAACTCGATTATTTACATTTCATACAGGTATGTTTAGCAAAGATTCTTCTACCTTTTCTAGCCCATATACATATAAATACAATATAATCTCCAATTTGGTATATTTTGGGGCTTATTTGTTTATGTGGCTTCCCTTCACACGACAGTTGGTCCCCTTAATGTTTGCCATTCTGTTCTCTTTTCCACTTTATGTTCTTTGATTTGCCTTTATTTTAGTTTCTGTGTTGCCTTGTTAATTTGCGTTTTGTCGATTGTAGTTTAGATTGTTCATTTGTAGTTTAACGTTGTTGTAGGCATCACTGATGCTCCATTTTCCCCTTTTACAGGTACACACAGTAGATTCAGAGGTTTTGAAATCTGTGGTAATTTAAATTTTTATTTATTGCTCTGATTCTTCAATTATTATTCAATTTCTAAGCTTGTTTAACTTTTTTTTGGATAAGTACTCATTCTTATAAAGCCTAAACAAAAGAATACAAAATCCAATTACAAACCTTAGCAACACACATAAAACCAAAGCCTATAAATGGCTATACAATTCTACCCTTATACTGAAGTATGAAAATACTGGGCAATGCCCTATCTTCTACACAGATTTAAATTCTTTTAGGATGGATTTATCATCCTAAGAGAACTGAAAAAATCTCTAAGATCGTTCACAATGTCTAATGTAACCTGCTCCATGTCTGTACTTTGTCCTTGAAAAATTCTCTTGTTCCTCTCCCTCCATATAGAATATGCAGCAGCTGCAAGGGAGCACCTCATACTGATATTTGCGAAACTCTTCCCCTTAGCATTCAGAAGTAGCCAATCAATAACCAATTCCATTTTGCACGGCAGGCCTTAGACCAAATTCTTCTCCATTAGATGTTGCCACATCGAAGCGGAAAAGGGGTAGTTAAAAAACAAATGGGTATGGGATTCCAACGGAAGATTGCACAATCTGCAAGTATCATCCACTCATGCTACATTTGCTTGAATAAAAATTGCACTCTATTTTCAAACTTTACACGAAAACTATGATTGCTGTTGAGTGCATCTATGCTTCTTGTTGTGTTGTTAGGATGTATGTTTCGTAATGTTGTCTGCTCTAATATTTATGGTTTCAATCCGTTCAGGAGCTGGAAATAGGCCACTTCTCTCAATTTATAACGGAAGGTTTCATGTCTTAGAGAGTGATGGTAAGTGGTATATTTATGTTGGATTTTTTTTTCCTTGGATATCTAACACTGCAAAAATGCAATTATAAATTTCACTTTATTTTCTTTTCCAACATATTTTCCTTCTTTTGCTATGTTATAGTATATTCTGTCTTTAAACAAATATGCCAACGTTTTTTAATTGCTTATTTTCGTGGTATCGGATGAAAATGGATCAAAAGTTTGGGCAGTGCAAGTTATAAACAATCAGTTGGAGGAAGGATGGTCTAGGTTCTGGTTTGATCATCCTTTGCAATTTGGTTTCAAACTGATTTTCAGCTGCCAACGAAAATATATCTTTCATGTTATCATTGTCAACAAGAATTAGAAGCGATCTTCTTATCAATGGGAAACGTTAGTAAACACATATCCTCCATCTGGTAAACAATCTCCCTAATCTATGATTATAAAGTTCCCAGTTTTTTGCATTACTCAGTATTTAAGTACATTTCTCTACAGCATTTTCTGAAATAGATGCTCTTAGAACGTCTTGTATGCCTTCAAAGTTTCCCAATGAAGATTATATCTCTCATTTCGGATATGTTTATAAATCAGGACAAAATGGTGAACAGTAAGAAAAGTTTCAGTTGCTATGATAAAGTCACAGTGCGAGATTATCGTAATCACATGAGGGGGTTTTGCTCTTTTTATGCGTTGTTTAGCTATTCTATCATCAATACTTTTATGGCCTGTGGCATTTACGTTTAACAAATTTTTTGGTGGGGGCTTAAAATCTTAAGTTTTCAATTCCATTGGCGGATGGTATTACATGTTTTATTTGAGTAAAAATTTGCATTTAATTTGTAGAATTGGTTTTTATCCATTTTGTTTGAGCAATGGCAACTGGATTGGAAATTGAAAATGAGACCGAAAGCAAAGGGAGCATCTGGGTTTTGGAGCACAAGCTTAACCAGCACATGGATGGAGAGGCTGAGAGACTCTAATATGTATAGGGGTTATTTACCGGGACACCCCCTGTAAGATAACGTTTCTCACCGGACACCCCCTACAAACCTACCACGAGATCCCCTCTAACTACTAAAATTGTCCCATCCTACCTTTCGTTAGCCCTTTATCCCCTCCCCCCCCTCAAAGTGTCCAGTGAAAAACCTTAACTTACAAGGAAGAAAACCCCTCACCCGTCTTTGTATCCCCTAAAGATAAATAAATTATCTACACTCGATTACACTAACACTCACACTTGCTAAATGATGACTATGCCCCTCGCTAATTTTGTTATTTCAAGTGGAACCCAAAGTATTGAACATGATGTAAAATCTTAAATTTTGAATAATATTTTTTAGATTCATAATATTAATACTCCTTCCATCCCAATTTGATAGTCCACTATGAAATTACCTGCAATTTTTAAACTAAAAAATAATGTATTTACGAAAATAATTTTTAATTTTTTTGTCAATATAGACCTTGTTTAATAGATCTCATTGAGAACTTTTATATGGTGCAAAAAAAAAAAGATACAAAAATTATTTTGATAAATTCATTATTTTTTAGTTTGAAAATTACACGTAGTTTTGTAGTGGTCTATCAAATTGAGACAGATGGAGTAAGATGGAGACCACCAGTGTTCGATGGAGGGAACAAAAATTGCTAACACACTAAATGGAACAATTGAAGTGTATGAGAGATCACTATTTGGCGAAAAAAGAATAAAAATCTAATGGGGCGATTATTTAGCTGCCGAGATATTCTAAATCGACGTCGTAGACTTAAACTTTGATATTTCAAAGACAATTATGTTTTAGAAATTTGAATGGACAGTTAACTTTTGAAGTTTCTGTTAAACCTCTTATAACATAATCTGTTAGCTTTTTTACATTTGTTACAGCTGGAGATGCTCTTATCAAGCTTTAAATAACCACATCCCCATCAGTATCATCAACATCTCTCTATCCCCCCATTCAACTTCGGAGATGGAGACTTTTGCACAAGACCGGCTTGCCATTAATGTCTCTAGTGGTGCCGATTCGAGTCATGAAAGTCACCTCCTAGGAAATGTGAATGAGATTACGCATGCCTTGCCATCTCCGAATCCCTTTGATGAAGCGGAAGCCTCGTCCACGAACACCCTCTCTTTAGGGAAGGAGATTGCAACCGATGGTGGAGGCATTCAAGTGGAGGGATCCTGTCATTGCTTTTCACTGGACGAACTACAAAGAGCGACTAACGACTTTGATGATGCATTAGTTATTGGATCTGGGGGATTCGGTAAGGTCTATAAAGGGATCATGGACGACGGTGGTGCTACAACCACTGTTGCCATAAAGCGGTTGAATGCCGAGTCCAAGCAAGGTGCTGAAGAGTTTCGGACAGAGGTGAAGTTGCTTTCAAGGCTCCAGCATACTTATCTCGTTTCACTAATTGGCTATTGTTACAAGTTGCCGGAGATGATACTTGTTTACGAATATATAGCTCGTGGGACTCTCGCCAGCTACCTTTATAAAACAAGTAGAGAAGAAAGTGGTATAACTATATCTCATTTAACATGGGAGCAAAGGCTTAACATCTGCCTTGGTGCCGCACGCGGACTCGACTACCTTCATAATGGTACCGAACTAGGTATCATACACCGAGATGTGAAGAGCACAAACATTTTGTTGGATGAGAATTTGGTGGCGAAGGTTTCTGATTTTGGGTTATCTAAAAGCATTACAAGCCATACAGCAACCCATATTACCACAAACGTCAAAGGAACAATTGGATATTTGGATCCAGATTATTTCTACACCAAGCGACTAACCAAGAAATCTGATGTTTATGCCTTCGGCGTGGTGTTGTTGGAAGTCTTGTGTGGTCGACCACCGGTAGATACAAGGCTCGAGGAGGAGCAAATTAGTCTAATTCTTTGGGCGACAATGCACATCAAAAAGGGAAAGCTTGACGGAATCATTGATCCCTCTCTGAATGGAGAAACAACTCCACGCAATCTCAAGTACTTTGCCGAACTTGCCAACAAATGTTTACATACTCAACCAAAGGAAAGGCCTACAATGGCTGAAGTAGTGGAGAGCCTTGAGATTGCATTGGCGTCGCAAGAGCGCAAGGGAAGATCGCAGGGAACTATTTTAAAGGCGTTTCGGGGCATAATGCTTGTGCCTAAAGGTATGAATCATTGGCGGAGAGAAGGGAAGAGCAATGGTGGAGGACCAATTTTAAAGGTGTACCGTCGTTTCTCGCTTAACGAAATTCGCGCTGCCACGAATGATTTCAATGGTGGTCTTTTGATCGGCCAAGACACTTCGTTTAGATGGTACAAGGGATGTTTGGTGGGGGCAACTCTTGAGGTTGCGATCAAACGGTATGACTCAATAGCGGAACTCAACATGGCCAAACTAGTTAGTGCCGAGATACAGGTACAATCTCTCTCTCGTCACCCAAACATAGTCCCTTTGATAGGATTTTGTAATGAGAAGCATGAGTCGATTCTCGTGTATGAGTACATGGTCAATGGGACATTGAGCAGTCATCTCTGGGGAGCCAATAACGATCCAATTCTTTGGAAAAAGCGGCTTGATATTTGCATCGACATTGCACGAGGACTTGAGTACCTCCACACGAACGTAGAGCTCCAATTTATCCTCCGCAGCATAAAACCATTAAACGTTTTTTTGGACGATAAATGGGTTGCAAAAGTGGCTGCTTTTGAACTTTCCACACCGATTACTGAAACATGTACATGTGAGGCGGATAGGTATTATTTGGACCCTGAGTACTGGCTCTATGGAAAAGTTACAAAGAAATCAGACGTGTACTCATTTGGTGTCCTGCTGTGGGAAGTGTTGTGTGCTAATAAGGGTCAACCACTGATACTTCCATGGTGCTTCAACAGTTTCGACGTGTTCATTGATCCATACTTAATTGGAAAAATAGCACCCGGATGTTTTAGGAACTTTGTCATTATAGCACTAAGTTGCATGCTTCAGGAATCGATTCGACGACCTTCAATGGACGCTGTGCTGGAGAGCCTTCAATCTACATTGCAACTTCAAGAGGCTTGGGAAAAATCCATCAAGATGGGTGATGAGTTACCTATGGCCGACGTCCCTAGTTCATACAACTACATCATCTCTGTCGATAGCGAGTTGACAATTGGCGAAAAGAGCTTTATTATTTCCGATTTGCTTCGACCATGGGCAAGATCTTTACGGATTACCAAATCATTGTCAAATATATCTGGGGGATCTCTGTCATTGTCATTCTCAGAGACATCCACAGACTCATTTTCATCCGTGTTATCCGCAGACGCAGACCCAGAGTAAAAATTGTGAAAAAGGTACAATCTCTCTCTCCCTGCAAAGAAACTAGTCCATGAATGAGTATCATTTCGCCACAGTGATTGACGAAATTGAAGCAAGTGTTCTTCGTCAAGTTTCATTTCTCCCTCCCTTCTTACACTCCAATTCATTTTCTCTCGTGCATCCTTCGTTTCGTCTTTTTTTTTTTTTAGTGATTAAGGTTTCAGAGAATGGCTTATTCGTCTTGTGCATGTGGGTGAGGTTTTCAAGCCCAATTGCGATCTTAATCTTGCGTGTACGTACAAACCGGATTTGTAATTTGACTTGCTTGTTTTTTGTTGCAATCTTCAATTTATCTCCCGTCTGATTTTGCTGTTAATTTTTATGAGTCATGGATGGGTTTTCTTCACTTGATGTTAAAGTAAGCTCAGACTAGGCCTGTCAATGGACCGGATTTAATCCGATCCGATCCGGAAAAATCCGAATCCGGTAATTCTAATCGGATTCGGATTGGATTCGGATTTTATCCGATAAGAATCCGATCCGAAATCAATTTTTAAATTTTTTTTATTTTCTTAACCCACCCGTGTCTCCCCACATCTTCTCTCTAAGCTAACAAAAAAAAAAGTTCGCACGGCATTGGTCAATGTTACGGAATGAAAATGTTGAAATCCGGATGATTAAATTTTGTATACTTCGATTGATTGGCTGCTTCGTATCAGGTGGATCATATGAATCTGTCGGTTTATGATATTGGCTATAACATACAGAGAAAAAAACGATCATCTCAAATTTTTGAAAGACCATTTGCATTTCGTATTCGAGAAAGATTTTTGTGGTATTATAGAGTAAATCCATTGAATCCTACCAAAAAATTCACTTCAATATCGTCAACCGAATTGAAAATCATCAATAATCTCCCTTGAATGGGGCTTATTATGGAAGGCAAGGTTATGGATACGCAGTGCCGCAGAATCAGGATCCAAACATGTATGCTGGAGCTTATGGGGCATCTTCCAATGGATACGGCAATCACCAGCAGTCGATCAGCTGAATTTAGTGAACTGGCCCTTTTGAATCATCGAAGACATGCATTATGAAAACTTTACGGATTTAGTTGGTTTTTTGTTATTTTATAGCTGGATTGAATTCGTACTGAAGATTTTTAATAGGACTTTGTCCAAACTTATGAATAATCGACTACTGCCCAACGAAGAGTTGGTGATACTGCTGGCCAAATGGGGACTAAAAGCTCGGTTTGTGATGTCCATTTCAAGGCTTAAAATTATGTTGGCCCAGCATTATCTGCTATCCCTTGTAGACAGCAGAGTCGCCCAATCCATTATATTAGTGTA
>JAXBDA010010335.1:0-10715 GCA_036023075.1 Gaultheria prostrata
CGTACTAAGTATCTTGTAATGGGTTGCACTTCACGTTTTCCAACGTGTACTCTGATGGAAACTCTTTTTATTAAATTAATCCTAATTAGTTGTCTTAATTAATGCTTCCGAAAATCGGGGCGTTACAGAACATATCAGAGATGGGACAAGCCTAATGGATCATTGGCTTCTATGGACGGCTCGTGGGAAAGTAGAAAACTTGTAAGCAGAATTACGGGGGATTTATAAAGCTTTATAACTTATGCGCAAGCTTGGGCAGAGCCAAATGGGTATCACTGATTCTGAGCTTACAACTAAAACCACTAGTTGGTAAGCAGAATTACGGGGGATTTATAAAGCTTTATTAATAAGTAACTGCAGCCATCAGACACTTCAAAAGAAGCTGGTTCACATGGTCACTCTGACCTCCCCTCCTAACCAATTTGTCGGGCTCCTGTCTTCTCATTGCAATGTTATTCATATTTCTTTAAACCAGCATTTAGGTTGGGTTACTCCTAGCACAAGAGCTCTAGGTAGGAGACTACTGGTAGCAACTACGTTAGACTGAAGGACGTCAAATGAAACAACAGAATTGTGATTTATTTTTTTTTAAAGTACGATACTTGAAAGTGAAGGTCTAGCATTGGACAAGAATTTTTTTTCTCCTCACGACATTTAAAGGAAAAAAAGACAGAAAGAAATAGCAGAGTCTCCAAGTATAATCAACTTCTGATGTTATACTATGTCAATCCCAGAAGGACGCCTCAGAAGGGCAAGAATCAAAACTTATGAAGGCTTTATTGTTTTCCTTTCGAGACATATGGTTATCCTGAAAGTAAGCTTCTGTACATTCATATCTACTCTCATGGCTGTGCTGTTATTATGTATGATTATCAATCCTATCTTCCGTGCTGTTATTTCCCATGGCTGTGCGTGTCATAGGCCCCACGTTTGTGAGCCCTATCGATCCCTGCTGCACCATATCGCAACATTTTGGGTCGTCTGATTGACCCTCGAGACTTGTCCACCGTATCTTTTCATGGTACAAAGGGAAGAACCTCATCTGAATTGCTGAATATGAGTAGTAGGGGATCAATGCCGAGATCACCGCAAAGCATACGGATAACCAGAAAGAGGGTGATGGGACAAGGCACTCAACCAAGACTTTGTAAGCAGTGGTGGAAACCCTAGGAGGCATGAATCCATATACCAGTAGAAAAAGAAACCACAGAGCAAGTTCGCCCCATACCACGAAATGTTGGATCAAGGTGAAGTAGCTAATCGCGAGGGCCATCTGGCAAGCCACGACACAAACAACGCAAGTATACATTGTGGCCCCCACAATTTGATACCCTGCAACTTTTCCAGTAATGTTGAAGGCCTGGGGGTCTAATGCTTTTGTGCAGAAGAAGAAGATGATGGTAGCGCTACAAAGCCCATTGAACATCCAGCCAAGAATCCGGTGCCAGCTGAAGAGGATATTCTTCACACCTTCTTGATAAAGTAAAGGGAACTGCCAAATGGAACGTAAATGAAGGAACCAATAAAAAGGAACAAAATCAAAAACCTGTAGAATAATGTGTGGAGACGATAAAAAAATTGTGCCAAACCGTACAAACAGATTTTGTTTCCATAAAAGTAACTAAAATGCCATGTTTCATGGACTTGGTACGTGTGCAGGCAATTGTGTGTGTATACTGTGTAGGGATTTGATCAGTTCCAAATTTCTAATTGAAGGGTCTGCAGACTAGGCAAAACAGGATCATATTTTTCAATTTTAATTCTCTAAGATAAATTAAAATCTTGAGAATGCCTTGTTTTATAGTAGTAGTGCAACAAAATATGGATACAAGGACAAAGACAAGTATGTTATAACCTCATCCATTGACAGGCCTAAATTTCCATGCCTAGTATGAGAGTTCTACCCATTGTTTGGCAATAAACTTGACTCAGAAGTGCTTCCTACCAATGTCCACCTAAAACCCTGCAACTTATATCCCATGTCCTCACACAAGTGGCGAGTGTCCTACACGGTACTTGGTTTGTTTTGATTGGCCCACCTAACATCTCTTTTACTCGAGTTTTTCTAATTCCACAGGACGAACATTATAGAAATATATATTACTTCAGTAAGATTGCAGATGATGTGACCCATAGGATCCAAGTAGGGTGGCTCAAGTGGAGAAGCGCTACTGGTGCACTGTGTGACAAGAGGGTACCCACAAAATTGAAGGGGAAATTCTATAGAACTGTCATAAGACCAACAACGCTTTACGGGACAGAATGCTGGCCTATTAAGAAACAGGTGAACAAGATAAGTGTAGCGGAAATGAGAATGGTGAGGTGGATGTGTGGTTAGACTAGACGAGATAGGATTAGAAATGAAACAGTCCGCGAGATGGTAGGTGTAGTACCTATAGAGGAGAAGTTGAGGGAAAATAGGCTTAGGTGGTTTGAGCATGTCTATCGTAGACCAGCGCGGATGCAATAGTTAAGAGAGCGGATAGGATAGCATTGACATTTGATGCAGTAGTGCGCAAGGATTTGAGTCTACTAGGGCTAAGTGAGCAAGCAGCACTTGACAGAGCTCAATGGAGGAAAATGATTCATGTAGCCGGGTCAATTGATTTGGGACATAAGGCTCAATTTGGTTTGGTTTGGTTATATTACTTCAATGGCAGCTTCAGAGATGTTTTATTCCATGTTCATTAAAGTCCCCACCAAGCCATCAGCAGCGGAATATAAAAAACAGTTGCATGAGCATTTATCATAATCATGGCTTTAAGCTTTTTCTGTGTTCCTCTGTAAGAGAGCAATTGATAACCATTATAGAGAACAATATGTTTTGATCATGTGTCATAATAGACCTAACAGCCATACCTTGAGACAAAGCTGAGCAGACACATCCTGGTCAAAAACTCCTAAAGCAATCACAGGAAGTGATGTGAAGAGGACATTGTACAGTGACAACAACCAATCATTGTATGCAGGTTGCCCAGAGAAAGATGCATGTGCCTCATATAGGAAAACCGTGGCACCAAACATGACATCCTTATAGAAGAAGTAGCATATCTGCAGAAAGAATTATATGCCAATTGACTATTAAGATGGCTATGATTTTATGAAGTTTTTCAAATGAAGAAAACCATTTACAAGGGTTTAGGGTTATGGTTTAGGGTACCATCCAAATATTTAAATCAACAATATCCAAAACCGTCTTTCAAGTTTTGGATTTAAATCTATGCAAACTTTTAGAGAAAAAGAAAACATGAACAAATTTGAGATTTAGATATGCAGGAAAAGTCATTACCATTAACGAGATCCTTCTGTAACACCAATGCCCATGCACTAGTAGCAACCGCTCCAAAAATCTGAACTGAGCAATTGCAATATCACTTGACATGACAGCCTGTTATTGGAAAAAGATTGAAGTTCAGAAGAGAGGAGACCAAAGAAAATAAACATCGATTTTTAACACAGGTAATACACTTAGTTGAGCACCTGCATTCCTTCAGCCCCGCTTATTCCAATGCCAATATCAGCTTCTTGAAGCATTCCCACATCATTGGCACCATCACCAATTGCTAATGTTATTTTTCCAGTTCCTTCTTTAACAAGCCTAGTGACCTGTGTTTGGCAGATATCACTTTTTCAGGATTAACCGTTGCTCTTTACAAACAGAGAGATTACAAAATATTCGTAATACAAAAAACAAGAAAGAAATGTTTTCCCATGAGGGAACTAAACAACTCACCAGTGCCTTCTGTTTTGGTGATGAACGGCAGCAAATAACAGATGTACAGCAAACTGCAAGTTCAAGAAAAAGTTTTCCCATGTCATCCTCTAGCGCATATACAAGTGATTTACCATCGATGATCAAAGCAAAGCCGTGAGAGTTTCCTTGGGTTGCAGTAAGTTGAGCCTTCTTTATCTGGTCGCGAACACTTTCCTTTGAAATCTACCGGACAAAATCACAATACGAATAAACAACATAAATAGGATATCATAAAATGATAGCTATTTTAGTGGTTAAAAAAGAAAGTGGGTTAATCCAAGTCAAAGATAAGGAACACAATGTTGTTGCTCCTTCGACATTTGCCAAAAGTTGCACGAAATATGACCTTGATTTTCCCGGGACTAATCTCGCAATTGATAAACGAACACAAATAAGAATTAGAAAAGATATTGCCACTTTCCCATTGGGAACTTGGAAATCTTACATAACTATTCCACTATATATTTATAAGAACGTTTTTAAGTATTTGTATAGAGAAAGAAAAGAACCTATGTAAGATTCTATATCTTTACGAACTAGCAGGCATCTCGGTGATTACCTGGAGACTGTTCTAAAAAGCAATTACAAGTGACAACAATTAATTGCTTTGGTCATATGTAACAACATCATCTGATTGCATATCCAAGAAGTTTTATGATTGAAGTTCATGAAAATTACAAGGACAAGATGAGGGTCACTAAAGAGGCATGCTCCTTTTGCAAGGATAAACTTGGCTACTGTTTGTTGATTGAAACAAGCCTCTCGAAGAGTGGAATGCAACACTTGATATGTATCAACTACACCATCATAAAAAAAGGTTTCCTTGGCATGGACACTTTCCTAAGAGCTATGATAAAAAAAGGAAAATAGAGAGGTGGTTAAAATTACCTTAGCGGAACTACTCTAGCACGAACACTGTAAGTTGCAGTGAATATAGTCATGCCACCACAATTTATTTTTTAAGCGCATCACAAGGCTCTTAAAAATTCAGCCAGCAGTTTTAGATTTAAATGGATTATACCCATTCAAAAGATAAAAAATTCTCCAAAAAAATAAAGACACCAAGTAAGTAAATTTACCTTGGCAATGGCATCCTTCTCTCCTGCTTTCTCTAGTGATCTAATTTCTGGTGTCTCCAATTTTATTATTATCTGCTTCATTCCTTGTCTAAGTAAACTACATGCAAAACTGCGAATTTAAAATCTCAGTCAGATATGTCCCTCACTTGATGCAAGTAATATCAAAAGTCGCAGTATCTAACCGTACCCAATATTGATGGCTGTCTCCATCTTATCTCCAGTTAAAACCCATATTTTTATTCCTGCTTGGGCAAGCTTGTCAATACACTCAGGAACCTACTTCGCACACGGAAAAAAACATCAGTTCCATTTTCTACTTTCCGAAGGATCATTCTTCCAATGACTCCTAGGTTAAATTTTCAACCCACCCCATTTTGAAGTTTGTCTTCAACCGCTGTTGCACCAAGAAGAGACAAATCCTTCTCAATCTTCTCCACCACTTCATCAATCAATGCTTCCCGATCTGCACTGACAGAATTCTTTGCCTCTGCAAACTTTCCACTGAACATATCATACTCTTCCTCATTGAGTTCACGATAAGCAAGCATTAAGGTCCTCAAGCCTGCTTCAGCATATTCATTTACATGATCCCAGGTTTCATCTTGAAACCCGCTTCCATTTTTGGCAAGCCTTTCAAACATGACACTGCATGGAAAATAATGAAACCAAAAATTTAGAAGAAAACTAACACCAGGTACCTTTATCAAACATCCAAAAGTAATGTAAATGGGAACGAAGGTATAAATTTACCAACCTGTCAGCACCTTTACAGAGTAATAATATCTTTCCGTCCTCATCTCTTACTATTACAGACATCCGCTTTCTCGAGCTGTTAAATTCTAAAACATTTAAAAGTTTATACGACCTGCAGAAAAGGAAGTTCTCCTGTCAGACTCGCATAGAAGTCAACTCAAGCTGCTGATTACTTAAAGAGTAGAGGAAGCAAAATCATCTCAACATGTGCAGGCACAAATTCACACAGTGCAACCGAGATGCACGCATCAATGTGTTTGGATACAAAAAATTGTGTCAGTATGCTGTCACCCTTACTTTGATATGGGTGCCGGGTGCAAGACCCTGGGGGACATGCCAAATATGCACATTCTTGCGTAAATTCATTGTATTTTCAGGGTAACAAGAAGTCTTGGGGCAGTTCATGCAGGGCATAGGAGTTAGGAGCATAGTTCAAGGTTTCGAATTACCAAAAATGCTTGCTAGGTGAGTGTCTAATTAATCATATGGAACATAAATTCCATCGCCTTACCTGCGAACATGGTTACTAACAGATTCAGAAGACTCCATGTATACTTTCCAAGCACCCGGCCAGATATCTTCCAGAAACTAAGAAATCACTAATGAGGCGGGAACTTATGGTCCACTTTGGAACTTCTGTGAAAACGAAAATTTGAAATGGAAGAGTTTGAAAAGCGTGTACTTCTTCAATTTCAAGAACCTCACCAGCACCCGGATTTCATTCAATGCAGGTAAAACAATCAGACTTGACTCTTTCTAACAGAAAACACCAGACGGAAAGCACAACTTCTGCGGAAGCTAATTGATGAACAGTTTCATACTCTTCTTGCTGATAAACAAGTAAAAGACCTCGAGCCATGGATATAATCTCTTCGTACGATTTTTCAGATAACTCAATGTGCATGTAAACGACAATTGCAACATAGATAGAAGTTAAAAAACATAATGTAAAATTTCTAGAGAAACCAAACCTTTCAACTCTTTTGCCAGATGCAGGATCCAACTCGTGCAATGAGACGCCGGTTTGAGTCCTTTCATAGAATTCAAAGCCAAGCTCTCTCGCTGCAATCACAAAAGCCGCCTCATCTGGTGACTCAGCTTCATATGACACCATCCCTGTGTCTTCATCCACTTCAGGTATGGCTGTGTGACAAATTGCTAGTAAACGAAGAAACTTCTGTATGACATCCGAACAGGGTTCATTCACCCAATTCCCGTTCATGATTCTTTTATCCTCAAAATTGAAGCCCTTAATGAGTGGTTTTGCATCAGAAGAATCTGTAACACCACGACCATAAGCAATCCCAGCAATAGAGCACTTAACAAACTCCATCGAATTACAAGTTAATGTTCCTGTCTTATCGGAAAGTATTGTGTCAACTTGGCCAAGTTCCTCAGTTAAATTTGACGTACGCGCATGAGCAGGTTGGTCAGCTTCTGCATAATACATACAAACATCTCGATTGATAAAGACACTCTGAAGAACTTTGACGATCTCGATTGAGATATACAAGGAGATCGGGATCAAGTAGGCGTATAACATCACGGCTGTCAGAAAGTGATAAATTGCAGCCTCTTGGGCTCTTTTGGGATCAAAGTAAACCGTGGAATCATCGGGTCTTAAATACCACCTTTTCATAATTCCGTTTTCTAGGTCATCCCTAGTTGTAATGCCAAAGTAAATCGATCCGATAAAAGCAATCGTAAATAAGACACTGAATAAGAAAAAGATGATCTTATCCATTTTCCTCTCGATTTTGCTTCTCTTTGAAGGGGGGTCAGTAGAATTGCGAATAACTTTTGTATCTTGACCAGTGAAGACAACAGCTCCATATATGTATTCAGTATTGCGGAGTTTGGAATCTCTAAGGAGAAGTTGCTGAGGAGTTAGGGAATGCTTTCGCTCTTCAAATTCCATGCTTCCAACAAAAGAGTACAAATTTGCATTTGGGTCTTCGCATCTAACAAGGGCCTTAAAATCGCTAAACTTTGAGTCCTCATGTAAAAATGAAGTGACATCTAGTGCTTGTTTTAGTTTTAAATTTGTTTCCCCGTCAAGGTTCATGGTTTCAACATAACATATTGAATCCTCATAACTGGAAGAAAGCAAGAGAAGATCTGCTGGAAAGAACTCGTCCTTCTCCACCTTCACAATATCTCCTACTTTGAGCGTCTTCCATTCAGTATGCTCAAAATCTCCACCACCCCGATGCACTTTAACCTTTCTATTGTTCACCTCAATATCCTGAAACAAAACTCATGGGATATTTACGGCATTGATGATATCCTTCGAATAAACAGTAAGAATACACATCTTTATTGTTTTGCTTAGCAAAATAAACAGTTCCATAAAAATCTCTGCAGCAAGCAAGAAGCACTATCCACTTTATACCCTAGTGATTCAAAGCATCAGCCACTTGGCAAGTACAGTGGAAGCTTCGTATACAAACCAACAATACAACAACAACAACAACAACAACAACAACAACAACAACAACAACAGAACCCATCTAGTCCCCAATAATTGGGGGTATGGGCGGGGATGATTGGAGACAGACCTAACCTTTGGCAATATTTGCACAAAGTGGCAGCTCTCAGAATTCCACTGAACCAGTGGCCCCCCTAAACCTCCACGAACCGAGGAGCTTACAGGAACATTTTGTTGCAAAACCATGCCCCCAAATCAAAGCCGAAAGGCATCTGGGAAGGCAGGCTTAGAGACCCAAATCAATTTCTGTACTCATTACCATGCTTCCTTCATTCATGTCCACAACATCTCACTAATGAGCACATGTATACAAACCAGCAATATGTTGCAATTATTCAAAACAGTTTCATGTGCTTGTAATAAGCAAATTAATCCAAAGTGAGAACATTAGCACCAAAAACAACTAGGTGACTCGAAATTATACCCGTTTAGCCTCCAGCTAAAACGCATTTATGGTGAACACTGAAAACCATCCAAATTAGGGGCAAATAAGACTTATCACCGAGCCTCCTCCCCAATGAGTCCTCACAATTAACTATCTTAAACCAAAAAACTTCCTATGCCATTGAGGCATTGTCCAACCACTTTTGATTACCAATCAGAAAAGATCAATCGAACCAAGAATTTCCCATATTAATTCAAAGGTTAAAATTTGCATAAGAATGCAAAACTATAAACGAAAACAAACTACAACTTGTTTCAGCTAGGAACTGATCGTCCTTCATGACAATCACAAATCGCACAGCAACTACAATCTAGACTGGTAAAAAAAAATGCTTATCAAAAGCTAGCAATGAGAGGAATACCTGCTGTTTCCGTCGCCAATCCTCGATACCTTCCTTGACCATGGTGGCCCCAATCACGACAACTAGAGGGATGATAGCACTGACGGCAGTATAAGGAGCAAGTGGAGTGAAGGCCAAGCTGCCTGTGACAAGGAAGTAAAAATTGGCCACTCTCCTGAACTGCTCAAACAAGGCCTTTGGGAAGAAACTTGCTGCTGTGTACTTCGTGCTCCTAACGGAATTGGCAGCATAAATGGTAATTGGAGCCTCAAAACCACCTGGTTCATTACAATAAACCACCCTAGAAAATCCAGGCCCCCCAATCTGTGAATTATCGTCTTTTAAAAAAGATGCTCTCCCACATCTGAATGAATAGAGCTTGCTAAAATGCAACTTCTTCCTTCTTCTGCCAGTTTTCATTTCTTTCAATCTACCCAATACGTTTTCAAAGTGAATCCCAAATCCAAATCTAGGAATTGAACAGAGCCAATTGACAAGCAATAAAAAAATACCCAAAAAATTAGATTAAGTTAAAAGGGTGGGAGGTAAACTTCACCAAATAAATGTTTAAGGAACGCAAACTAGAGAGAGATGGGGAAATGAAAATTGCCCAAAGGAGGGGCTGGGAGATGGGACAAATCAGGCGACCATTACAAACCCCAGACCCAGCTGGAAAACTCGATGAATATTAGCAGAATAAAATACCAAAATCTATCTTATCACAATACAAAAAAACCCAGAAACAGAAACATGCGATCCCGGGTTATGGACATCGCAGAGGACCGATATTCATCCATCGCCTGTATATATTCGGGCTTTGTCTATCTTTCTGCGGGCAGAGAGCTCTCTCCCTCTCATCTTTGACTCTGCTGTTGTGGATGAGCATGGCACAAAGAAATCTCCTACTCTTTTTTCTTGGTTACTCCCGACTTGGTATGAAACCACTCCTACGAAATGTAATCTTTGACGAGATATCAAACTGAGATTTGAAGGCAAGAATATAATTGGGTTTGCTTCAGCAACAACGTTTCACACTCACAGAAGAGTACTGGAATCTTCCTCCGGGAATTTGCAGAATGCCATAGAGATGCGGGTTGTCTTCTTCGTGGGTATTCTCGTCTTCGGATGCTGTACGGAGTTCCCCAGACCAACTCACTTTGCCTGTTCTTCTTGCGTGCAAATAGGGTCTGCGGATGCTGTACGGGGTTTCGCAGACCCACTCACTTTATGCCTATTCTTCTTGGGGTTGGATCTAAGGGTCATCATCGGGCCGGGCTGGCCCAGCCCGTGAACTTCCTGCCTAAGCCCGTCCATGGGCCGGGCTTAGCGGGTTTTTTCTTTTTAGCAGGCCGGACGGGCCGGGCTATCTCTCAAAAGATGAAGCCCAGGCCCAGCCCACGATCTTATCCTAGTCGAGCGGGCTGAGTTGGGCGGGCCGACATGCTTACTGCCTATAATTTTTTTGAGTCAAAATTAATGTGTTTTTTTCCCCTACTTTAAAATATCCAAAAAATCGAGGAAATTCTTTTACTTTAAAACAAGGGGAAAAGAAAAGAATAAAGGGGACCTTGGGCTTGGGCAGTGTATGAAAAAAAGGGGGGGAAAAAAAGAATAAAGGGGACCTTGGGGCTTGGGCAGTATGTGAAAGAAAGGGGAAAAAAAAAAGAATAGAGGGGACCTTGGGCAGTGTATGTGCAGTGTGTGTATGTACTTCTTTTTTCATTTTCTTTTTTATTTTAAAAAACATTTAACTTGGGAAAACCCCAACAATACCAACTACCAAGTATGCCTAGTTTTTGGTGCATCAACATATCCGGGCGGGCGGGTATCTCGGGCTATCGGGCTGGACCGACGGG
>JAXBDA010010336.1:0-10713 GCA_036023075.1 Gaultheria prostrata
CTTTTTTAGTTTGAAGTTTTGTAATTTTGTAAATTTATTAAAAGAACTCTTGAAGATGTAGGGGCGCAATATTGTGAGTCTGCTTCGAGCCCCTAAAATAACTCTTGAATTTTTGTAATTTTTTTACGTGTATATATTTTTATTTTTTATAATTCCCTATTAAGTGGGGCAACCAAGATAGTGGTTGGGCTTGGGCGACCCAAACTTCAGGGCCGGCCCTGAAAGGGATCTCCTTGCATCAGCAAAGCATGTGGACCCCAACTTTTCTGGTACCCACATCTTTATGACACGCAAAAACTCGAGTTGTTTCGAGTCCCCGAGCCAAAGCTTCATTGATTTATTTTCCATACATAATCTCAAAGTCATAGGAAGAAAAACAGAAAAGGAAATGAAAAGTAGAGATAAATGTTGCTTTTGTTGCCGACTGATCTGCACAGAAAGTTGATGAATATGTCAAAAAGTACTTTAGAAAACGATGATGATATATGTTGATTCTCTTTCGTGCGAATTCAACGGAAGCGGAGATGTTGTAGTACATGCACTACAGCCGTGTAGGGGACCTTAACTACGTTGTTTTGATACATTTGATTCCCGCCAACAATCTCCGAATTTGCATATATACTTACCACAAATTAGTCATTTTCGATTGGAACTGTGTGAAGAATTCTCTAGACGATTATTAATTTACCCTACAAGAAACAAGAAGCTCAGAATTTCCATAAATACTTGCGACCAATTAGCCGTTTTTTATTGCAACACTGTGAAGAATTCTCTAGACGATTATTAATTTAAACTACGAAAAACTAATATTACAAGTTCAGCAGCGATCACATAATAGAATCAGAGTACCCCAAGCAGAGTTTTAGGGAAGTTAGCTTATTGCATGAGGCATGAGAAACAAGTTTTAAATTTCATTTTTCCCAGTGCTCCAATTCGAAGAAGTATATATTATATAAAGTAGACCGCATTCATCGATTGGATGGACAGGGAACCAACTTGGGGATGGGGATGGGGGAGTGGCACCGGTGATGCGTGTGTCCGACAAAAACAACGTTATTTTACAGTACCTGTGTTTTTTCTGGGGTATTAAGTATTTTGATGAGTAATTAACATAAAAAAATTGTGTTCTATTTTTGGGAATTACTTTAGAACGTGTGTGTTTTTTCAGATATTAAATATATTAATGGATGATTAAGCTATGCAAATGCATGTGCACTTTTTTGAATTTATGAATAATTAACCTTGGACAAGTTTACTTATTTTGATACTCCACTAGTCATACAGCCACATTTGGAAATTTCGACTCGGCCACTATAAATAGACGACTCTAATTTTGCACCTGTCAAATCCAACATGAGAGGATGCCATTTCATTTATATAAAAATGTGACAAAATAAAATTGTATTCCTCCTCAACGTCAGTCATCAATACTCACCTCGTCTCTCTATAAAACAGATCAAATGATCCTGTAATGCTGCACCGCACTACAGGATTTCGGTTCCCTGTAAATCTACAAACCCTCTCCTTTGTTTTTCCTCTCTTGCTCTCTCCTTGCTACAAACACATCTCAAAGAAAGAAAGAAAGAATTAAGTAATAAGAGATCCCTTTTCTGGTTCGTTGCCCTGCATGTGCTCTGGGAATCACTTTCTAGCATAATTATCACCCCCCCTCAACCTCCATTACAATCCTGCTCCCTATATAAATCAACAACTTCCTTTTATCAGACCTCCTTCCCTCCTTCGTCTGAGCTCTTTCTCTCATTTTTCAGAAACTTATTTCACTTTGTATTTTGTAAGAAACAGAGCAAATGAGTGCGGAAACTAAACAGGTAATCAACAAAGTTTCTGCATTTTATGTTTCTTCAATGTTTATCATGCTATATTTTTTTTTGTATATATATATGCATGGAAATTAATCATGGTACTGGCTTGACAGGAAAAAGTTAAGGCAGAAGCTAAGCCAGAGGAAGAAAAGAAAGAAGAGAAAACAGAGGAGAAGAAAGAAGAGCCGAAGCCACCCGCGTCGCCTTTCGTGTTGTTCGTGGACTTGCATTGTGTGGGTTGTGCCAAGAAGATTGAGAAGTCCATCTTGAACATAGCAGGTCTTTTTCTGAACTAAATAAATACATATATAAATATATGCATTTGTTAGAAGAACAGGGGACTGAAACAGGGTTGTGGGTAATTGACAGGAGTTGAAGGGGTGGAGATTGATATGTTGCAAAACCAAGTGACAATCAAAGGAGTGGTTGAGCCTCAGGCCGTATGCGCAAAAATTATGAAGAAAACAAAGAGAAGAGCAAAAGTTTTGTCCCCGTTACCTGCATCTGAGGGTGAACCTATACCCGGAGTCGTTAATTCACAGGTAAGTTATGACTCAGGTTTTCGGGATAGCTTAAACGCACCTTGACTAATTTTCCATACAAAATGACGTGCTATTTTTATTCAATTTATGTAGCTCTTATCGTTTTGATTTGTGATTATCTTAGGTAATTTTGTTGGTTCTGCAGGTTAGTGGATTGACTACCGTTGAACTTAACGTGAACATGCATTGTGAAGCTTGCGCTGAGCAACTTAAGAGAAAGATACTCAAAATGAAAGGTAATAAATAGCTTTTGTTGTTTTCACTAGTTTTATTTTGTTTTTCCGATGTCCATGTATTTGGTCTGCTATGCTTCCGCAGTAAGTTGGTCTAGACATTTGGTTATAATTTTTTTTTTTTTTGTATAAAACGGGATATTTTCCATGCTAGTGAGGTGAATTCGACATGAAGTCACGAATGCTTGGTACTTGGCCACATAAGTATAATTCCATCCGAAATGAAATAACGCACCACACATTCGTATGGAACCTTAATGTTTTGTGTTGGGGACCACACGGTGAGGAGTATTTGAATTGAATTGTATAGGTGAATTAAGATTGTATGGGTCGCATTTGCAGGGGTAACAAGTGCAACAACAGATTTGAGCTCAATGAAAGTCACGGTGACCGGCACAATGGACGGAGATACGCTGGTGGATTACGTTTACAGGCGGACCAAAAAGCAAGCCAAAATCGTCCCACAGCCCGAACCCGAACCAAAGCCCGAGGAGAAGAAAGAAGCCGAGAAGCCGGCTGAAGAACCGAAACCAGAAGACAAGAAGGAAGAAGGAAAGGGTGAAAAACAAGAAGGTGTAAAGCCACCGGATGAAGAAAAGAAAGAAGGCGGCGGTGAAAGCGAGAGCGCTGGAAAAGAAGAGGCAACGATTAATGAAGCAGCAGCAGGGGAAGAGCAGAGCATTATTAGTAATATTGTGACTGGTGATGAACATGCCCTGCAAAGAATGATGTATTATTACCAGCCCCTTTATGTTATGGAGAGAATCCCACCTCCCCAACTCTTCTCCGACGAAAACCCGAATGCCTGTTGCATTACGTGAATTCGAAAATTTGTCACCAACTTTGATCATGGCTCCATGATTCTAAAATTATAGCAATAAGAAACGAGGTGGTGGGTTTTAGCTAAACCATTGTCCTGTCTCAAGTGTGTGTATAATCAGTGGCGGACGCATGATTGCAATTTTCGCCTAATTTACGGGTGCTACTCTTCAGTAATTTTATAAAAAAATCTAAAAGGGTACTAAACATATGTAGAAAATTGGGGGGAGTGCAGGGGCCGAACACCCCCTAGCACCCCCTTGTCCGCCCGTGTATATAATCCTCATTCCTCAAATCCTTTAAATATGGCAATTGTATGCAAGATAGATGCAGTTTCACCTACTTAGTGGGGAATTTGTTCGTGATTTGGTTCGATTTTTCACGCCCAATTTTGCAACTGAAATAAACCGCGAAAATCAAAACTGCCATTGGGAAGTGACTGGGAAAAATGCAGAAGCTGAGACAGCTTTCTTTGCGGTGAATACCCCTTGTTATATTACTATGTGGGTGTTTACGAACAGATTTTGAGATTTTAGTTTTTAAAAAGTTGTTATGAGTGTTTGTAAAAAAATTAATTTCTTGGGAAGCTAGGCTTGAGGTGCTTTTCGGATCAGATTTTAGATTCTAAATATTTGGGGTGTGAGATTTTAGATTCTAACTTCAAATTCTATTGCAGATTCTCGATTTTAGATTTTATAGAAGTAGACAAACATGTTTACCGTAACTGTGAAATTAAGTTGCAGTAAAATTGATACTGTTTACTGCAAAAGGCCGAGAAATTTGCTTTTATAAAACTTAGATTGTTCCACAAAACTAACTTATTTCGCTTAGCGAGACATGTCGCTCTCTCCCACCACATCAACCCAAATACATTCAATAAGCCAGTTCCACTGACTTATTGAACAGGGACTTAGAAGCTAAAATCTTATCTGAAAAGTTTCAGAAGCTACCCAAACCCTACTTTGGAATTTTCAGAATTTCTTTCATCTTTAGTTTTTAAAAAATCTGTAAAATCCAATAATATGTCATCAACAATTTTTTGTAAACACTCCCAACTGATTTTGAAAAGTTAGAATTTCAAAATCTGCAAAAATAATTTCTTGTATACAAGCACTTTGGAAGCCGATTCTCAACTTTTCACAATAAATAACAGATGGATAATAGCTGAATACAAGCTAATTTCTTGTATTCACAGTTATCGCAAACACTTGAGCTGAAATTTTGAACTGGTAAGTGACATTTGAAGCAAGATTGACAATAGCAGATCATTTCTAGAAATTTTCATGGCATTCGGGCTTGAATTTCATTTCTTTACGGCATCTAGATGATAACATGAGTTTTTTCTATACGTATGTAAGAGGAAAGGCTCAGAATATTGAGTGTTGCTACAATACACAACCCCCAAAAATTATTCCATATGAGATTTTGTGACTCAAAATATGAGATTTTGTGGCTAAAGGTATGAAAGGGTGTACCGTATGCACCCTCATACGGGTAGTCAGAAAATCTCATATAAGTCCACAAAATCTCATATGGTCAAATATGAGATTTTGTGGCACCTTATGACCAGTCCACAAAATCTCATATGTCCAGTTACAAAATCTCATATTTGTGCCACAAAATCTCATATGGATCAAATATGAGATTTAGTGGTACGTTATATGAGACATGTCACATCAATACATATATGTGACATGTCTCATATTTGTACCACAAAATCTCATATTTGTGCCACAAAATCTCATATGGGTCAAATATGAGATTTAGTGGCACAAATATGAGACATGTCACATCAAATATATATATATATATATAAGGGCTCCCTTACATAAGCCTTATGTAAGAGATTTGTCGTTCGAGATTGAATTTCAATGATCCGAGACAATCCGAACCGTTAGATGTGTTTAAAACATGTTTTTAAGGTCTACCGCGAGGATTCGTAAAAAAAAAAAATGCCCGGTAGGGCTTGATCCAATCAGTTTTTTTAAAAACGCTATGTATAACGTTTTTATCGAAAAATGCTTGGATCAAGCCCTTTCGGGTATTTTTTTTCTACGAATCTTCGCGGTAGACCTTAAAAACACATTCTAAACTCATCCAACGGTTCGGATTGTCGAAATTCAATCTTGAACAAAAAATCCCTTACATAAGCTATATAAGGGAGCCCTATATGATCTTCTTCATATATATATACGCGATATGTATCACATTCCCACTACATGACAAAACCGGCATATGAGATTTTGTGGCCCTAAACATGAATTCTCGATTTCCCTGTCTGTGAATCGTTGTCATTCATGGGCTGAACTGAAATGGGTTCTTACTCTGTTTTTGTTGGTTTCTCAGTATACGATTGTTTCTGGAAATTCAGGCCTAATGCGTTTTCGATTTCATTAAATTCATGTTGTGAATACATGAATCCATTATCTACTTCTCAATAGCTAACACGAATTGTTTGAAATCGAATTAAACACAGTCATTGATAGACATTGAAAATTGAACTTGTCTTGGCGTATTTAGATGGGCTAACAATGGAAAAGAAAAAAAGATAGTATCATTGTCAAATTTGGAAAGCTCTTATTTCGGATGAGTCGATCAAAGTCTGATTTGCTCTTTCTGTTGCGTATTTGTAGATGATGTGAATCGCTTTTTGGTATGTATGTGAACTCCCTATGTTCTTTACCCTCTTTGTTTGCTTAATTCACTAATTTGAAGAACTAGAAGAAGATGAAGTCTAGAATAACGGCCGTACTGGCATTTATCAGGTGGAGATAAATGAAGCATGGAAGGTTAAACTGTTAAAGCCGTACCAGATCCGACCCTCCTCCCCAAGGGTAAATCTCAAGCAAAGTGAGTCCCAAATTTCTGTCCGTTCTGCTTCTTGTATAGCTATTTAGCATGATTGGTTACAGTAGTTCAAGTTAATCTGAGCATTTTAGCATCATTTTGGTATAGAGATAATTGGGCGCCTGATAAGAACTTAATTAGCATGATTTAGTTACAGTGAGTAGTTCATGTTTGAGTGGATATCTGGATTTTGTAGTTTTCTCAGTACAACTCCACTAAAGCATTAGCCAGTGAAGGGTAGGATTGTCAACTCACATAGCTATTGTATTTGAGTGAAAATTCTACTGAATCAGGTATTCAGGTTCATTCTTTGTTACATAATGAAAATACAAGTGCAAATAGCCTTCTAAACAGTTACCAGGATTTGGTTACAGTGGTTAGCCCTTTACGGCTTTACCGTCTTTACGATTTTCGTATCCAATAATTGAAAATCGATGGCACGACACGATTTAAAAAGGTACGGCACGACACACGATTAAGTAAACGGGCCGGCACGGCACGACACGATTCAAAAAAGCACGACACGAAAGTAAACGGGCCGGCACAGCACGACACGATTCAAAATAACACGGCACGACATGACACGATTAAAAAGGCACGGCACGACACGACACGACTAAAAAAAGCACAGCACGACACAACACGATTAAGTCAACGGCACGGCACGACACGACTTAAAAAAGGCACGACCCGACACGGCACGGTAAAGTAAATTGGCCCGACACGGGCACGGTACGTCACGGCACGACGAGGCACAATGAAGTAAACTGGCACGGCAAGGCAAGGCACGAAGCACGGTTGGCACGGAAGTTGAGTGGCACGGCACGCACGTTTGACACCTCTATGTGGAGCCACAAAATCTCATATTTTGAGTCACAAAATCTCATATGGAATAATCTCATATTTGAGCCACAAAATCTCATATTTGAGCTACAAAATCTCATATTTTGAGTCACAAAATCTCATATGTAGGGGTGTGTATTGTAGCATTCCTCCAGAAGATTTTTGGCGGTTGAAATTTTTTGGTGGTTAATAAACTAAACCTTCCAACACAAATACCCCTGCCCTGCATGAAAATAAAGTAACATGGACTTGAATACTGATTTCATGGAATCTAATCGGTTTCAGGAGATATAAAGGGAGGGAATTTTCTAGTACAAAATCATGACACACATCCATACAAGACCACAGTTTCACCGATACAAAATTACAAGTAACATGGGACACACTCACTATCAGAAGGACCAGCGTTTGGAATAAAGACAACATTGAGTAGTAGTATGCAAAATTAAGGCGGACATATATGAATATATACCAACGACCTTGCCATATTATCAGCTCTGGAGTCGATATGCTAACATGAATGACAAGATCACGGACACACCTAGGGGTTACCTCAGTGGTTATGGCGAGTGTTAAGTCTTGGGGGTAGTCCTCAAGGTCCGGGGTTCGATTCCCCACCGGGTGAGCACTCTGATTTAAGTGGGGGGCCATGGCGGTGTGTTGCTGCGCTAGTTCCCCCGGAGGTTTGGATTGCGTAGTCGGATCCAAAGGGCCTGACTGTAGGGTTGTTTCTCCTTCATAAAAAAAAAAGAGACAAGATCACGGTGTATTATTAGAGAAAAACTTATTCACGAATTGGGGAAAACAGTAATCCTAGTTAACTCTTTTATAAAAGAGACAAGCACGAAAAAGATCGTTCTACTAAAGAGATTATTCTTACTATGGCCATAGTTGATTGCATGATTAATATGGAGAGGGATTGCGAGGTGCTCTGAGAATTCCAGTACTAAAACCATGGAACAAAATTTGCGGATTAAGCTTTCATCTCTTAGTGTTTGCTCGGGTGGGGCTGCGCCTCCCTTTTCCTCCACTCCCACACCCCCATTTCCTCATCAACAACCCTTTTCTTCTCTTATTTCTTCCTCTCTTTGATTCCCTCAGCTTCCTCCACCATTCTCCACCTTCACCCACCTTCCCACCCTCCTCCCCCTCCTCTCTCCGCCTACACCTCACCCACTTTACAGATCCATCAGCCTACATCGGGTTTCGATTGAGCGAAATTTTGAATCTAGGGAGGGCTGGTTGAGATCCTCCGGCGAATAAGCCGCCAGATCAGGCGCGGCGGTGTACGACAACTCCTTTACAGCTGGGGTTCTGCTTTTATTTTCTGTTTTTGTTATGTTGTTTTTAAGATTTACCTCGTTTAGGTGGTTGTTTGCCCCGCTTTGGTGCTGTTTTACCTCCCTGCGTGGAGTGTTTTCAATTGCATCTGTGCTTTACACTTAGGATTGAGCTGGGTTTTCCATTGGGATTTTCTACTACTAGATCTTGACAGGACTTTATGCCTGTACGTAGTGTCGGTCTGCCTCGGTAGGTGTGTCAGGAGACGGTAGCCTGTAGTGCTTTATAGCCGTACTCATGTCATGTGCTAGTCGTTTTAGGTTCATTCTTGTATCTTGTGATGTAATATTTCTGATTTCGGGCTTGGAATGAGAACTTGAAATTTTCGGAAAAAAAAAAAGTGAGGCCAATTAATCCTTTTGACTCCTTCAAATAGATAAGATTGTCCAATTTAAGTTCTTTTTGTTTGGGAATCTACCTCAACTAGGGCTGCCCAGCGGATCATCCGATCCGCCAATCCGAACCATCCGTTGATCCATTCGAGGTATGTACGGATGTGTTGCGGATCCTAAAAACCCAAATCCTCTTTGACCAAATCCGATCCGATCCGTATCCGAACCAGCCGAATCTGATCCGTGGACACCCCTAGTTTCGAGTTGAGGATTAACTCCAGCACATGTTTTAAGCCACAAAGTTGTCAGTTTGCTGTGCATTTAACAGAATAGTAAACTCAATGGGTAGGGGGTACTTGAATGCTTTATTAATCTTTACTTAGTGCAGTAACTGGCGTGGTATAGCTCTTAGACCTGAGCTTGATTTTTGTTGACTTCTCATTCAAAAGTTGTTTATTTGCGTATTGGTTTAGAGCGCATAATTATTACTTCTCTTCTTAGAAGAAGTTGTCCCAGACTTTCTAAGTGAATTTACTTTCCATTCCGATTCTTGTGATCTTGTTCGAACTGCTTAGCATGCCATCTTTTGATAGTGGGTGTGGCATGTGTTTGCATTCATGCTTGCTGGTCTTCTGTTGTACCAGAAATAGTATAATGATGAGCAAAAAACTCTTGAAATGGTATACAAGCAAGCTCCTACGGAACTTCTTCATATTTTGTCTCATTTAAATCCACAACCTTTCCAGCTGAGATATCTCCAGTACATCTCTAGACGGAATTTGATGGAGGAAAGGGTTGCTGACCGGTTGTCCGCCAAATTGATCCGGAACCGATCCGCGAAATCCGTAACCTATTCGATCCATCCGTATGTCACCTACGGATGGTTACCGGATCCTAAAAACCCAAATCCGCTCTGACCGGATCGGATCCGTATCCGAACCGGCCGAATCCGATCCGTGGACACCCCTAACCTCAACCATTTGAATCATTCACTTTTTAAAGCTCATCAAGAAACCTGCTTATGCCCCTTGATAAGAAATCTCTTCATTGGTGGCGGAGCTATATAGGGGCCGGAGCGGCCCCGGCCCCCCAAATAGGAATTTCAGAGTATATTTGCATATATTTTTTTATAAATATTTAAATTTTTAAAAAAATTATAAAATTTAAAAAATAACTACTAGAAGGTAAGAACAATTTTCATTTTCAGAACACTAAATTATGATGAGCGAAATTGTGCGATAATGATACTGCGTTTGTCGAATGATATAATAACAACAATACTCGAGATTAATTTTTCAATTTATCAAAAACGTCCGATACGGCTATACAAACTCGAATGACTGGATTTAGTCTTGAAAAAAAAATTATCGAATCAAGATTTCTTTTCTAATTCGGCCCCTCCAACTCCCACTCCTGACTCCGCCACTGCTCTTCTTATAGCATTGATGTCATGCGATTTATTCTTCTTCTATTACTCTTATGTTATTAGAGGCTTAGATCTTGTTTTGTTCTGTTTTGGTCAGTTTTTTCTAGGTTGCCATTTATTCGGCCTTACTAAATGAGGGTTAAAGTTTCCCTCACTTTGATTGGTGAAAAAAGTATGGGTCCACTATCAACTAACCCGATTATTATCAAAAAATATATTGATTCTATAGATCCCATACATTTTTCGCAAATTAGAGTGAGGATAACATTCACGTTATTCAAGGGGTGTTCCGCTAAAAAAAAACTGGTTTTGTTTTAACTCAAAAAATCATTCTATTCCACTAACAAAAAACTCCCCAAAAAAACTGGTTTTGTTTTAACTCTAAAACCACTCTATTCCACTAAACCTGTTTTTTGGTTTATTCATTTTGTCTTTATTCAAAAAAAAAATCGCAAATGTTAGTTTTGCATCAAATTTTTGTGGTTTATTGGTTCCTCTCGACGAGAC
>JAXBDA010010337.1:0-10712 GCA_036023075.1 Gaultheria prostrata
ATGTGGTGTTGGATTTCTTTATAGATTTTTAGGTAATTCAAACAATATTTTGATTATGTTCTCGTGATTGACAAAAAATGAATTGAATTGACTGTTTCAGAAAAAAATATTTATATATCTTGATTATGTTCTCGTGTTTGACAAAAAATGTTATTCGCATTTGATGTAGTATCTTTTTTTTGGGTGCAACGGAAAGTCTATATTTCATGTGTCTAGATCGAGTTTAGATTAATAACGAAAAATAAAACTACATACTAGCTAGTATTTCTCTTTTGATACCTTTTTTTTAACTCAACTGAGAAAATAAAACAATATACCCACACCTTCTCATTTCGCATTTTTGTTTACCAAAATAATGGTCAACCTCTATAAATACCCCTTTCTGCTTCCAAGCTGGAATCACAAGACAGATTGCCATAATAGCCCAAGATCCATTCACCATTTGAATCGGACTCGCTCTTTTGTTGTCAAAATGATAAATGAAGGACTTCACAGACAACCACCCTCAAGAGCCTTCTTAAACCTCACGGGGGCCACCCTTATACATATATAACGAGATGCGAATCAATGTGCTGACCTTCTTGCTTATATGGGAGCTGAACATGATGAAGAGCTTAACATTAGGCAGATTCTTGATTGACAGGTTAAGCTTTGGCTTTGGTTTTGAACTGTTATTCTCTTTTTCGCTTGCGCTCATGCTACAAAACTCTGTTTTGTTTTGTTAAGTCATGAAATTCCAACATACCCCTAAAAAATTTGAGGTAATTTTCTGAACTAATTTGTTTTTTTTTTTTTTGTCTCTAGAGCGTCCTGGAATTACAACATAATAACGCGTCAAATGATGTTTGTTGATGTTACTTTTTTACTGCTATTATTTAAGACAAATAATAACGCGTCTTTTTAATTATTTGGACGAAAATAATATAACAGGTAAAAGAAGAAATATCGAATTTTAGGAAGAACTTCTGCATATTGATTTTTAATTAGTCTTTGAGAACACCTGTCAATTAAATGAATTCCCTTTTTCTAGTTTTAGCAAAGCATTTATTATTTACTCCCCAAATTTTATTCAAACTGAAAACAAGTAGTAAATGAGAGCGAAAATTTTATTCAAACTGAAAACAAGTAGTCAATGAGAGCGAGATTTCTTATGTGATAGAATATGCTGTCGGTAGCCGGAAGGTGCATGGTGGAGGAAGGCCGCAGGAAGGCGAATGGCGTGCTAAAAAATACTCCTTCATCCCGAATTTTTTGTCTACTTTCACTATTCACGACACCTCAAAAAATTGTTTAGATTTTCAAATCTATATGTTACTCCATATATATCCATATATGTGCAATATGAATATTGTTTGATAGTTTTCGATAAGTTCTATTAAACAAAATTGTAAAAAATATTATAATTAAAAAATATAAGCAATTGAAAAATAGCACACAAGTAAATGAATGGACAACAAATTTGGTACGGATGGTGTAAATGTTCATGAATCTGCATTTACTTCCAACTGCTATTGTACGTAGTACCACACAATTAAAGGTTCTGAAGTCCCCTTTTTACCCCATCTCCATATGCACCTATAATAAGAGTTTCCACTCGAGTATTTGTTATTTTTTTGTATTTTTTGTCTTAATTTTTAGGATTTCTCATTTATCTCGACGAGATGAATCATAAAAGTATGAAAACGTGAACAAAAATTGAAAGAAATTCATAGAAGACTACACTATAGACAAAAAATACGAGTTGCACGTGTTTGGTCTCGTATTTTTTCGTCATTACTGAACTGTTTTTTTTTTTTTCTTTTCTATAGGTGATAGTTTTTTATTTGTTAGACTCTTCTTATCGAGGGACAAATAATTAATCCAAAAAATAAAACGTGAATTTACAAAAACTTCAAAAAAGACGAACAAAATCCCGTAAACAAAATTTCCACAAAATAACAATCTGGGTGTCTGTCACTCTTGACCCCTGTTTTGAATTGTCCACCTCGTAGGTTTAGAAGAAGAAATTCTCTCTGGAAAACGTCAACAGTATCGAACATAAAAAAAATCACGTTTTGTTTTGGAACCATGTCTTCAAAAATTAATTTTTATTAGACACCGAACAAAAATCTGAACCTAATATTGTACTCCATTAGCTACTTCTATCTTGAAAGTCAATACTTGTTTCGCATCTTGGAACTTCTGATCTTCTTTCTCCAGACTAGGGCTGTAATCGATCCGAGCCCTTTGCGAGTGGCTTGGAGCTCAGCTCGATATTAGTTCGGATCGAGAGTTAAATGAACGAGCTCGAGCTTAAAATACCAACTCGTTTTGCGAATGAGCCGAGCTCCAGTTAGACTAAACTCGGCTCGATTCCAGGCACTTAACTGTACTTCTCACGCCATTGGGTCAAAGACTTTTTGGCCTAAACCTACTACTTGTATTGTAGTTTGTTCATAGAATAAATTATTGATGTTTAAATTGATATTTTCCATTCCTATTCATAAAATAAATGTTCGTTTGAGACCTCAAAATGATCCCACACAAATATTGTACAAGTGTTGTATGTAAAAGTGTTGTATCCATACGGGTTTGTTTACGTACTATGCCCAGTAGATGGGATCCGGGGGGCCTGTGCTCATTACATGTGTGTAGTGAGCAATCATGACTATTGAACTCCTCAATCAACTCTTACCGGTAAGAGTATGAAAACATACCTCTCCGTCCCAATTTGATAGTCCACTACGAAATTACGTGTAATTTTCAAACTAAAAATAATGGTATTTATCGAGATATTTTTTGGTGCTTTCATAAATTATTAATTTAGTTTTGAAAATGATGTTTGTTGACATAAAAATGAAAAAAAAAAAATTATACAAGAATAATGATATTTTTTTTACTACTATTATTTAAGACAATCAATAACACGTCTTTTTATTATTTGGACGAAAATACTATATAAAAGGTAGCAGAAATACCGAATTTTAGGACGCACTTCTGCATATTGATTTTAATTAGTCTTTGAGAAGACCTGTCAAAGGAATTCCTTTTTTCTAGTTTTAGTAAAGCATTTATTATTTACCAACTTTTAATTCGAATTAAAACCAAGCAAGTGAGAGCGAGATTTTCTGTGTGACGACAATATGCTGTCGGTGGCCGGTGACGTATGGAGGAGGAAGGCCGCAGGAAGGTGCATGGTTGCTAAACCTATTTACCCAGCCCGTCTATAGGGACCAACGGGCATGCACCGACCATGCACAGATGTGCACGTGGGATCCATTCCGGGTTCCGCATGGAATCAAGGATGATTTGAGCCGTTTAATAATTTAAAACAAAATTGAGTGGGCCCTAAATGAGTCAGATCATCCTTGATTATTAAACTATGTGTATATACTCGAGTATATACACATATCGGATTGTGCCCTAAATGGGTCATATCAGCTCAATCCGATATGTGTATATACTCGATTCAATCTTCTATTTTTCATTCAGATTCAACCGTGTGCGACCCGGAATGTGCCCCGCGTGCCCGTCGGTTCATGGACGGTGCATGCCCGGTCCCTTTAGCATTTTTGTTATCCTATAATCATGCTTGGAACATACTCCCTCCGTCCCAATTTGCTGGACCCTTTTGGGCAGTCGTGTCACTCAAACAATTGTTTATATTTCACAATCTATAAAGTTTAATAGGATTTTAAAAATTTTGTATAATAAAACTAATTGAGATCTATCAAACAAGATCCATATTGGATATAAAAAATATTATAAATTAGAAAATATAGACAATTTTTTAAGAGGTCCCAAATAGTAAAAAGGGACCAACAAATTGGGACGGAGGGAGTATAATTTGCGACATTGATTCGAACACAAAAGAATTACATATATTGTTCATGAATCTGCATTTAGATGTTGCTTCCAACTGCTATTATAGTACCACACAATTAAAGGGACTGAAGTTCCCTTTTTACAGCCGTCCGTTATTTGGATGGACAGCCCAGATTTCATCTCGGCACATTTGCATCAGAATCGTTCGTTGCCGTGCGTGTAAGATGAAATCTGGACCGTCCATTTGTGCAACGGACTGCCCGGATAATGCACATCACCTGCTGTGCATGGGGCGCACAGCAGCAACCCCAAATCCCCTTTTTACCCCATCTCCATATGTATACAGCTATAATAAGAGTTTCCACTTGAGTATTTTTTGACTACTTTGTACTTTTCGTAATTTTTGTTTAATTTTTTTTATCATAATTTTTAGGATTAATCATTTATCTCGACGAGAGGAATCATCGAAGTATGAAAATGTGAATCGAATTTGAAAAAACCTCATATAAGACGGCACTTTATACAAAAAATACAAGTTGTTTGGTTATTTTTCGCTTTTACTAAACTTTTTAGTATTTGCTTTAGCTGATAATTTTTTTATTTTTTTTAGACTTTTCTCATCGAGATGGATGATTAATCAAGAAAATTAAATGAAAATCTACTAAAAATTTAGAAAAGACGAACAAAAATACTGCAAACAAAAATTCCATGAAATAACAATTCGGGTGGCACAAAAAACATCAATTTAAACAATTCTGACCGTTAATCTCCGTAATCGATAGTTCAGATTCGCCTATATACACTCTTATTTGTAAGAGTATAAAAACATATCTAAATCATTGATTGCTCAATACAGGCCCTCGGGTTCCAGGAGATAAGAGAGTTTGATAAATGTAAACTTAATTGAAAAAATACCCCCCAATAATAATTCTGAAGGATAAGAAAAGATAACTGGTTGTTGGAGTGCAGCTGACGGGGGTTGGTGATAAGTTTAGCAATTACTCCTACTATTTGATAGGATAATGACTTTTGCACTCAAGTCTTCTCATAGTTAGTCTTCATAATTAGGCTGAGTTTTTCGGTTTTAGCACACATTGCTAAAAGTTATTTTTGCCTAAAAATGTTAAAAGTTATGGGTGCTAAAAACGGAAAATTGAAACCTATTTTGACCTAATAAGTTGAATAATATATTTTTTGCTTTTTGACTTATTAAGGGGAAAAGCAAAAAACTTTCTAACTTATTTTGACCTAAAAAGCTATAAAAGTTACTTAAACAGCCCAAAATCAATATTAACTTTTTTAAACTTAAAAAAGCAAAAAGCCTAATTTATTAGACCAAAATAGGCTTTTAGTCTCCGGAGGTTATTTATTTGTGGGTCCCGATTTCATTAATTCACTCATTTTTCGTACGGATATCACTATAAATCTTTGATAAGAATAAATTTTGGGTATTGAACTTCACACCCCATTTTCAACACTTGCACCCCTTTTTGTTTTTATTAGGGTGAAATTACTAAAATACCCCTCCATTTTATAATCCCTTGGGAGGTGTAGATGTTGAAATAGAGGGGTATTTTAGTAATTTCACCCTAATAAAAACAAAAAGAGGGTGCAAGTATTGAAAATGGAGGTGTGAAGTTCAATTTCCCTAAATTTTGTGTTTGGTACGTGCTATACGTACTACTTGTATATTTACGTGGTTATATGCATATCAATACGCCCACCAACTTATCATCATGTGTTCAGAAAGATAAAAATAAAAAAACAGAAAAACAAAATTCATGATGGGTTCAGAAATATCCCCTCCCGCGGAGCGGAAGTCCTCCCAAATTTGGAAAAAAAAAACTTTATCAAAAATTTATAAAAGCAGTGGGAATGAGTTGAGCTTAAACGGTCGTAAATGAGCGATGTTGACTTGTCTTATACTCTCTCCGTTCCTTTTTAAGTATGTTACTTGGAGATTCCAACTATTTTTCTCTCATATCAATTTTTACATCTACTTTCCATTACTTACCCTTATCAATATAATAATATCCACTAACTTTTTAAAAAGGAATCTACTTTTAAGGGCAAAATAGGAAATGTACCCACTAACTTTTCAAAAAACACACTTATTAATGGACAACACAAAATGAAAATGTACACACTATAAAATGGACGGAGGGAGTATTATTCTTGCTTTACTAATATATTAACATTCTATCGTCTGTTTAAAACAAAAAAAAAATCACCAATTTCATACCTTCCCAATATGAGATTGTAAGTAGGAGTATTTTTCTAACACAAATTTTTGGGGTATATTATTGTCAACGGCATCGAAAATTCAATCCACACTCTACAATGACGGAATGAGCAAAAATGGTTTCACACTTTCACTACTAAAATTAAGCTATGCATTTATGTGAGGTTGACACTCAGTATTGAACCCTTCGTGCATTTATTGTAAAGAAGATATTTGGACACAACGTGACGATGGGCTCCGGACCACTTAATAATTGTTCATGCTATCTCCGGCCCTAGTAGTCTGGTACATTTCGCCAGCCCGTTGTCTAGGAACAGTTAACATCTCTAAGGACGACCACATGTACGTGATTGTAACGCCTCCGTAAATCTAGGTACAAGCTTTTTGGAGCCACATGTTTGAATATATTAGTAATTCATACGATTAATCTTGAACACAGAGGGACCACTTTATGTACTAGTGAATTGACGAATCATATTCAAAATATATAATTCCAAAATTTGTATAAAAAGTTTTTGCAAAATGTGTTTCCGATTATGGACCGTCTAACAATTTAGTCAGTTGGGATATATAGAAACGTGTATGGAGGCTCAATCAATTACGGTAATAGAATGTGTACCTTGTGTAGATAACATGGTCGATCGAGCAATCCTCAAGTTGGTCTCTCGAGCTCCATATGGCGACTAGTTAAGTAGGTCCGCTTAACAAGTACCCAAATTATGACTTTGCTAGTCAGGGATCCCTGACTTTGTTAAAATCAAAACCTCACTTTTCCCGATTGAATTTCGATAATTTGAACCGTCTAATGTGTTTAGAATGTGTTTTTAAGAGTCCTCGCGAGGAATCATAAAAAAAAAAAAAAAAAAGACCGGAAATGGCTTCATCCGGGCAGTGTTTCATAAAATATATATCTACGGTTCGTATGAAAAACTGTTTGGATGAAGCCCTTCTTGGTCATTTTTTTTTATGATTTCTCGCAAGAACCCTTGAAAACATGTTTTAAACACATTGAACAGCTCGGATCATCTAAATTCAATCGGGAAATATGAGAATGAGAGGGGATCCCTGACTTTAACAAAATCAGGGTTCCCTAATAAAACACATAAAAGACGATGGTTTTTCAATAAACACGTGAAATATGTTCAGAAAAAGAAAGAAGAATAAACACTTGAAATTGAAAAAATACGACCATGCATATCTTTTGATGAGCCGGTGACAAATATAAAATCATTGTTAATTATATGTATTTATTCTCTCTTAAACTTTGAATTTCTCTCTGGAACAACAAAGTGGGATAGGTTTGCTAGGAATTTGGGTATTCCTAACACAAGATCTTCCAAATACTCATGCAGAACATGTATTACACGGATAAAAGTACTCCTAGATATATAATTCCATGATTCACGCGATCCATAATTTATAACATCGGCAGTCGTTCAAGCTATTTGAATTAATACGATAATGCAAATCACGGTATTAAACGGAGTTCATTCATGACAACATACAGGACTTCGTACCAAACTCCACACTCAATACGCATTTTGTCTTGATGACTGATCTGAAGCGGACATTATTAACGTAATTATTAGTAATTCTTGCATTTCTACCTTACCTAATTTTCATCTAAAAAAAAAAAAAACAGTATTCTCTACTTCTTTGTTTTTCTTTTTGTTGTTCACCCACACATTGAGAGGTACAAGTTTGGCCCTGTTTAGACCTTGCTATATCAAGGTGCCTTGCATAGGGTAGCTACACTAACTCATTGATGATATTTTGCTTTCAGTTGTTAAGTAAGATTTGTTCCCTCTAATTAACCTTTCAGCTGTGACCACCTGACCCTTTCAATAATCTTGTCAGTATATTAATGCCATGGGCCATTACCTAAATTAAAGTTTGAAACCGTTCATGTGAGTTGGTGATCCATCTTCCATCATGGAAAATTCCTTCCATCTTCTATCATGCAAAACATTTAGCTTTCTACTACTCCCTCCGTCCCTTTTTAAGTATGTTACCTGAGAATTCCAATTATTTTTAACTTTTACATTTATTTTTCATTACTTACTCTTATCCATATAATAATACCCACTAACTTTTTAAAAGGGAATATACTTTTAAGGGCAAAATAGGAAATGTACTCACTAACTTTTCAAAACACACATTTACTAAGAGACAACCCAAAATAAAAATGTACACACTATAAAAGAGACGGAGGGAGTACTATATGGTTTTGAAGGTATAAAAATAATGTTGTATTACAAGCATCACGAGATTTTTTTATAACCAGGTGTCCAGGTCAGCTTTCGCGCACCTCGATTAATCCTGGGAGACCAATCCCACCGTCCATTAGAGGGGGCCTCATTTAAAACCAGAGCAAAACTCTGTATGGACTGACCCCAAAAGAGTTGATAGCATCGACGAGGTTTCGAATGCATCACCAGATTTAAAGGACTTGCTATTTTCAAACCGGTGGCTCGTGCGGATTGAACCTTTTTATTTTTTATTTTTCTAGATTTGTTCGGTATATGTAGATCATCAATTAAAAAGGGTAAATAACAGAAACACCCCTTCATCTATCATGTTTTGGCAAGGACACCCATCATCTATAAAACTCAGCACTAACACCCCTTCATTTATCAACCGTTAGAAGGGAGACCGGCCCCCTCTACATCATTTCCGTCCATTTTTTGGATGAAAAATAGATTACAACATATTTAAGACACATATACCCCCCTCATACCCTCTCATTTTGTAGAGAAAATGTCCTTCCAGTCTTGCTTCCATATAAACATCCGTCCAAACCCAGATTGAGGGAAAAACTCTCTCTCTCTCTCTCTCTCTCTCTCTCTCTCTCTCTCCCTCCCTCCCCTAGATATCTCAAATGGCTTCTATGGATTCCACTAGTTCAAACATCAAATGAAAATGGTAAACAACTCAGTAAACAAATGCTTAAATACTCAATTTTAGTAAACAATTGCAAACTCACTTATTATAATACTATTTTTCAGTAAACAAATGCTTAAAATTATTTAGACAAAATGGAAAGGCAAAAAGCCACTTATTATTATTCTATTTTTCATGGCATTTGATTTCATCGAGAGAAGGGAGAAGGGAGGAGACGCATTTTTCTATTTACGAGAGATGAGTTTCATCGAATTAATTGAGAGAGAGAAGTGTTTGGTGCCCTAATAAGAGAGGTGGACAATCACGACACCGAGGTGATTTCCCAGCTAACAATTGATAGATTGATGAAGGGGTGTGAGTGCTAAGTTTTATCTTCCTCATCTCCGCTCATCAAGCTAACTTTGCTCCACCACCTCGCCCCAGTCCAACAACAAGAGCAAAAGGGGGATAACAAGCAAATATTTGGAAATCTATTTCGAAGAAAGGGACACTTATTAGCCAGGCTGCATGGTGTCCAGAGAGATAGTGCGCAAAAGAAGACTCGTGTTCCTGGGGTTTCACTACCTTCCTCAGCTTTTGGCTAAGTGCGCGAAAAAGAACAACTGTCTATTCTCCCGGAATCCAACCCTTGCAGCTACCATGTTACGAACGATGAAGCCATAGTGCAATTCCAAGCTTAATGCTTCTGCTTATCCGGCTTGAAATGGATTGATAAAGCAATTAGCAAAGTGGTTGCCCGTTCCTCGATCTCCATTTCATTTGGTAGGCAATTGAGAGGAAGAACCCGAACAAATAGGGATTAACAAGCTTTTGAAAAAAATATGGAATAGTAGAAGATCTCAGTACTCCTAGGTCAACCTGGAAAGAACGATCCGCTTTTGCTTTGTACGCCGGCCCAGTACCGGCTCTACCTCAAAGCCCAGAAAGCCTGGCCTTTAGGCCCCTAAAAAACCCCCAAAATTAAGGGCCCTCAAGTAAATTAGACCTTCATATATGTGTATATATAGTCCAACTAGTTTTTGTATATGAGTTAGGTCAAAATAAGCCCAATACAAGATTTTGGGCCCCTCCAAGTAGTAAAAATAATACAACTAGTCTTGATTAAAATATGAGATTGAAAAATCCTAGATCGCCTAGGTTTAATAATTTGCTAGGTTTTATCTTTTTATCTCAATAAAAATCAATCTATGAATGAATCACAAACTACGCAAGCAATTAATCAGAGAACACCAGGATATACGTGGAAAACCCTAAATGGGTAAAAAACCACGGGAAGAAATCAAAACCACTATAATCATTGTGTAGTTACAGATTTACCTATCCAAACGAAGTAAATCCTCACAACGTTCTAAGTATCACTTGCCGAGTCGCACGTACACCACACCCAGTGATCTTGATCGCCAACGGCCTTGAGTCCACAAACCTTCCAAAATATCTAACGAAAAAAATCCTTAGAAATAAACTTCAAAAGTTGCCGACCGAGATTTGCATGTCTCGCCAATATTAGTCTCTGTCGCATATCTCCAAATCATCGCAGAAGGTGTTAATACATATCCCTTTCTTACCCTAGGTATGCTACCTTTTTTCTTTTCTACATTTGACTAGTCAAACCCTAGGAAAAATAACAAGATGGCCAATGGAAAAAAAATTTGTTCACCCTCACCAAAAGAGGGTGAACAAAACTCTCACCCTGATTGGTTGAAATGGTGTGGGGTCCACCAAAAATGGTGTGGATCCCACCACAATGTGATGTCATGCTTACCAA
>JAXBDA010010338.1:0-10712 GCA_036023075.1 Gaultheria prostrata
AGCCGTGCTGCCACGTAGGACGGCTATACTGTTGTTGGCCTGTAGACCCTGGGGCCGAGCTATTCGTAGCTCGGTCCTGACCTTGCACCCTATCGTGGTGTCATGGTCGACTACGTACTGCGCGCCCCGGCCCTACTCGTGACCTCTCTAGCTCGGCTCCCCTGTAGGGCATATCCACGTTGTATGGCCGAGCTAGGGCACCTAAGAGGGAGTACGGGTTTTACCCACTCCAGTGACTATTTAGCAAAAAACAATCTTGATTTTAGTAAAACCATGATTTTTTAACATTATAACATTTCGGTTGAGGTTGAATATTATTATTATTTTTATCTCAGTTCATACAAAAAAAACTGTGATCTTTATTAGATCATTATTTCTTGCTATTCCTCTTCACGCGCTGGGCAACCTCTCTGATTGCCAAGACAAATAACCACCAAACCACATCACCTTTTCTTCACAAACCGGAATTTCCTCCTTATTTCATCATATATCAATTACGGTTCCCACTTTACATTTACAATACCTTTACAGTATCTAAAACTTATTTGACCAAAGTTTAACTTTTTGGAAATTAGGCATGTGTTATCTTTTGAATTCGTTCCATTGGGTATGTACGCAATACCAACATTTTTTTGAACTACATTTGACAATATCTTTTGTTAATCTAATTTTTTTGACGAGGTTATTCTAATTGTTACGGAAACATATTTTTGGCAAAACCAACATTTTTCTTGGCAAAGAGACGAGGTTATCCATCTCGCTTCCAAATTAAAGTTTTTTTTTTTTTGCAAAGGTAAATAGATTTATTGATACGAACTCGACAATGGGTACATCGAGCAAGGAAATCAGAGAGATTCCTAAGATAACATGACATTTCATATATCTAGAAATCAAACCAATTAAAAGAGAAAATATCCAACAAGCAGTTGGATAAGAAAATAAAAAAGAGTCTATAACTAAACAAAACAGAAGGGGCCAATCAAACATTTTTATTGAACTACATTTGACAATATCTTTTGTTAATCTAATTTTTTAGACGAGGTTATTCTAGTTGTTACGGAAACAGATTTTTGGCAAACCTAATATTTTTTTTTTGGCAAACAGACGAGGTTATCCATCACGCTTCTTAAATTAAAGTTTTTTTTTTATTTGAAAAGGCAAAAAGATTAATTGATACGAACTCGACAATGAGTACATTGAGCGAGGAAAGCGGAGAGATCCCTAAGATATCATAACATGACATTCCATGTATCTAGAAATCAAACCGACTAAAAGAGAAAATATCCAACAAGCAGTTGGATAAGAAAAGAAAAAAAAGTCTATAACTAAACAAAACAGGAGGGGCCAATCAATACACCCATGATATAGCCCAACAAAGCAAGCAATAGCAACCATCACAATTTTCAAGCAAGATCTTTTAAAGTTACGATTACAGTTTTCACGCGAGATTTTTTTAAAGTTATAATCACAATGAGACTTTTTAAGTTACCATCACGTGTTTTACCAAACGAGATACGTATAAAAATTTTAAGTAAAAATGGCTTTTTCCAAATCGAGATGTATTTTTTTTTACATATAAAATTATAGTTTTAAGAAAGCGAGATCTATACTCTAAGTTACAATATCAGTTTTTAGATTATGGAGAGTAAAAAATCCTTCCACCTTAGTTTTTCGATACATTGAGATTAAAACTAGAGAATATACTATTTTACCACGGTTTTTAAAAAATTGGGGTTCTTATAGCGCAATCTTTATACCATTTTGTAATAATGTAAAAAAAATAAAATAATTATTACCTTGTTTGGTTGGAATTTTGAGAACCCAATTTTCAAAATTGGTTTTCCGAAACCGCCCTATTGTTTTGGAATAGGTGAGTAGCAATAACGATCATACTGTAGTAAAAAAAAAATGAGTTAATGAAACGTGGTCACTTTTCATGTAACTTTTCAAAAGAATAAGGTGCACAATTTCCAAGTAAAACTGTGAAAAGAAAGTCAACTGTCATTCATGTTGTTACATTGTCATTGTGGCAAGACCTACTAGACAAAATAAAAGTAAAACCTACCAGCTACGCTAACACCTACCAGCTACGCAAATTTCGCACCACTTTTCACTTGGTCAGGAAAATACGTAGTACTAAAACAAAAGATTTCGGTGTTTAGGCTGTATTCCACTAATTTAAAATAGTTAAAAAGTCAATTTATTTTTAAAGTTGAGACAGTTACTCTCTCATAATAAATCACATAAAAAGTTGTGAAAAGCCAAAAAAATCAAAAAACTCTCTTTGCGGAACACCCCCTTAATGTTTTGGCTTATTTTAAAAAAAAAATCGCATTTAGTTTTGAGTCTACGTTTTTTATATTATTGGTTCGTCTTGAGTCTTGACGATAAAAATTTAAAAACTAAAAATCTATGCTTAATTTTTTTTTAAATTGACTAGAGAAACAAATAATTTAATCTTTTGTAGATTACTGGTTATTTTTGTCTTTATTCACAAAAATTTTAGTTTGGTTTATAATTTTTACTTATTAGATTCCTCTCATCGAGATTTTTTCTATGATGTCAAAATTGTTTATATTAGTGCCAAAACTCTAGAGTACAAAAATTTCTACTCTAAAAATGGTATAAGTTTTTTATGCACAAAAGTTTTCATGATATTAAGAAAAACAGTTTTGACATTATAATTTTTTATTTTCTTCCCTGTAATACAAAAAAATAATATGCCTTTTATGCACATAAGTTTTGATTTTAAGAAAAACATTTTTGACATTATCATTTTTTATTTTTTTCACCTAATGCAAACAATATCCCCACAAATAATGGCTCATATGAGAATAAGAACATGGACGTGTTTTACTGTGCATTCGCAATGGTGTGTTCCTATTTGTCTTTACATACCATATTATTATGTTCATGGGATAATTAAAAAAAAATTGATTGATGTTATCGTGAGCACTAGAAAAGAAAATTATTTAGTATCATATGGGGACAAGGACCTTTATCATAAGGCCTCGTTTGTGTTGATCGGAAATAAATGGATGGAATTTGAAATCCCTTGGGATATGGGTGAGATATGAAATCCTTGGGATATTGCTCAGGATATCAATGGATGGAGAAAATCCATATCCGGTGTTTTTGTTCGACGGGATATAAGCAGTGGAAAACATTTTTTTGCACTAAAATGGGGAAATCCCATCCGGATCGGGATAAAACTTGACCCGGGATATGATATCCCATCCAAATTTAGGAAAACAAACACCGAATTTTGGGTCCCACGGGATTTGATATCCTATCCCACCCTCCAAATCCCCCCAAACAAACAAGGCCTAAAAGGCCAAAGAGAGAGCAATTCAAGAAATCCAAATTAATAAAGAAAGAAAAATGGTGTAAAAGGCAAACATCAAAAGCAATGTTTTAGATTAAATGGGTAATTCACTTCCCTCGCATTGAAGATGAAAATAGCATCGGGTTGCAGTGGCAGAGCCAAGAATCATAGTAGGAGGAGACCGAATTTGAAAGATATATAGTTTGATTTTGATTATTTTTTCATGACTAAATTCAATCATTCAGTTTTTATGGAACTGTTTTGATAAATTAAAAAATTTATCTCGAGTATATTATTGTTATTATATCATTCGACGAACACAATATCATTATCGCATGGTATAATTCACCATAATTTAGTATTCTCGAAATGAAAATTCTTCTTACATTTTAATTATTGTCTAAATTTTATAAGTTTTTGAAAAATATCAATGCAAAATATACTCAAAATAGGAATTTGGGGGAGATCTGGGCCACTCCCAATTCCTATATAGCTCCGCCCTTGTGGGATTGAGGTCTCTGGATTTTTCCTCCTTAAGCTAGTTTTCTAAAAAGATAAACAGATATATGTAAATTTGGAAAAAAATAATAATTAAAGGTTTATTTTGGTTCATGATTCATCCGTGCATGTTGGATTTGGATTAGGATCGATTGGTTTTGTCCTAAGTCCACCTCAACTAGTGGCAACTGTCAAGGTCAAGGTTTATAGTTTAATACTGTTACAATTATGTCAGGCATAAACCTTTCATTTATTTAATACAAATTCAAATTAATTTGCTGAAACTTTTATCTAAATTTATGTGATTCTCTGTAAATTAATCACCCTTGCATGCCCACTATACACAGAGTAGATATTTTAAGAACAATAAAGAAGCCTTTAATTGCTCAACCCGGCTATGCATACGTGCGCGTACATATTAGTACGCCCACGAACGCATTTGGACCGTCCATTTCAGGAATCGACGGTCCGAATTTTAAGAAGACTCTTCCATATAAAATTTAACTCTTACATAGAAGAGTCTTTTTAAAATCTGGAGACTCTTCCATGTAAGAGTTAACTCTTACACTTTTTAAAATCTGGAGACTCTAACATGTAAGAGTTAAGTCTTTTTAAAATCCGGACCGTCATAAATACACACGGACGGTCAAGATGCACCGTCCGTACATATTACGTACATTTGGCGTGCGTACACATCGAATTTTTGTTAATTGCTATATCGCTATTGACAAACCAACCAAACACATTTCATCAAGTTCTTCTTAATTCTCAATTCCTCTATTTTTCTTGTCATTTTTTTTTGGGTAATTCAGCTTGAAATTAAAAGGGGTTAAGCGAATGTACAACCTACAAGGGGCATATCCCACGGAGGACAAAACGAAAATAAAAAAAGGAAAAAAGTACGTACTCCCCGGCACAACCTGCCGGGTGGGCAACTTGGAGGTCCTAGCACAACCTGCTAGGGTAGGAATAAAATGAACAAAAAACCATAATGGGAGTATACGGGCACAAAGGCCCACAAAACCTTAATTAATCAATTTTCTTCTTCTTGTCATTTTCATTGAAGCTTTCACTGAAATTAAAAATACAAAGTCATCAGTACTTCTTAATTCACATACTGAGAGAATGAATATACTGATTAGGTTTGGAAATACGTTTAGGGGCCTAAAAATTTAGGCATATATTGAAATTATAAGAAACATACATCTATGAACAAAAAATGACAACACAGAGCCTCTCAATAACTTATCATTGTCTAGTGGTACAATCTTTATCAAGTTGATCAATTACTTCATGGAAAACCAAAAGAAGACAAAAGGAGAATCAAATTGTAGATAGTTAACTGAAAAATTAGGATATTTCAACTGCAAGAGCTTTGGTCAAATGGTTTTTTTTTTTTTGGTAAATATGGTCAAATGGTTATGAGAAAGTAATGTATGCGTGTTTATGAGGTCACTTGTTTCATTCTCACGGAGGTCAAATATTCTAAATATTGGGGCCACTGGCGGTTTGCCCAGTCGTTAGTGAACTTCAGGGTCTCAGAATTAATCGAGATGAGCGCATGCTGGTCCGGACATCTGGGTATTAAAAAAAATTAGGAAATTTCTTCCTAATCCCACATGCTATGTGGGGACAAGGCAATAAAGAGAATTACTAGTTAATAGCTAAAGAGACACTATTAATGAGTTTGTTTAGGCATTTAGCAATGAGGCTAGAGAGGAGGGTGGCAGTAGGGTAGGTGGGTTTGTATTTTTTTTTTCCCTTTTGTTTTTTGAACAAAGCAGAACATAACATGGGTTGGGTTTGTATTTGCTGGGCCTTGGAGTACTATTTTCTTTTTGTTTGGTAGTTTTGGCTTATAATTGCCCCTTTCCTAATCCCCAGTTTAATTGCAGTCTGCAGAGACATCATATCATATTCAATTGCACAACCAGACTTGCTGGGGGCAACAAGATTCCCCTCCTTTATTTTTTCCAGTGTGATTGTGCTGGATTTTGAATTTTTGATAGAATCAAGTTTTTATAATCAAACCATTTTCGCGATAGCTGTTTAGAAGGTGATTTTAGATTCTGGCGTCTTTAAAGTTGTAGCATTTATTTAGTACTGTTTTTTCATATTTAATCTATAAGAATCACAAAAAACTTGCTTGTTTGGCGATTATGAACTTATTTACTACCAAAACGGCCCATTTTCAAGGAAAATACATTTTTCCAATTTATGAAATTCATTTCCGCTTGAAAGTGAACAAGAAATATGAGAATGATGAGAGTTTTAATTTCAGAAACGGGTTTTACAGTGTTTTATAAATTAATTCTGAAAATATCAACCATAGCCAACAAGGGACTACAAGCTATGACGATTAAAAAAAAAGAGGCTAAAATGTTGTAGAATATTTTTCTTAATTGGGTCAGTATGGTAATTCTGAACTAATCAAATTGTAATTACAGATAGGTCAGTGGAGTGGTCCTAGAATCCACCTGCTTAACTAAAGGGGCAATAATCAAATGGACAAATTCAAATATGGTTTTAAATGCTATAAAGAAAAAAATGGGAAAGCGATTGACTTCACAGATCAGGCCTAATCAAAGATATAATTACACATTAGAATATTAACGTATCCCTTATTTTCAGGTCATTGTCTATTTAAAACTAGAATTTTTTCAATATTACAAGTACCTCCCATAGATTTTGTTGCTGGTTTACCTGATATGGTATCATCTACATGGAAAATGAATTCATCATTATGCACTTCTTTTTTGGGAAATGATTTTCACACCCCCCATTTTACAAACCACGTACATTCATTCTTTTGTCTTTATCCACATGAATTTACCATACTGCCCTTGGATGTGTGAAAAATGTGTACTAAAAAAGGGCAATATTATAAATTCATGTGGATAAAGACAAATTAAAAAGGAAGTGTGGATTGTAAAATTGGGGATGTGAAAATCATTTTCTCTTCTTTTTTTCCTCTTATTTATATAAGCTTAATTACAAAATTACTGTGTTATTTTACTAATCTTATTTCAACTCTCCGCAAGTAAACCGACGAAACTATTTATAAAGAGACAAAAAAAGGAATACGCGTCGATGAGAAGAAACTACTAAAATTATTTCTCTCTCTAATTATTTTAAACAATTTGATATTCTTTGCGTATCATGTAATTTCCTCAAGCATTATCATTGAGAATATAAGAGAGAGATTGCTAGAGATTAGGCAAATGTGGTGTCTAAAGAACATAAGCACTTAGGAGTATTATTTTAGTCAAGATAATATGTACGTATTTGCTTACGTCACTTACACAGAAGAATATAGAACCCCAATAATTGATGGGGGTTACTATTGAAGTGTCAACATAATTTGGATTGGGGCAAGTACAGAACCAAAGGGTTAAAGTGGAGCATCAACTTTATGAGAAGTTATTATGTGATGTGGTTGGCAAATACATTGTCATGTGTTTTTTTTTTTTTCTAATAGCCGAATGTCTGGGATAACTTGCGTCTACCTTAATTAATTTCGGGGCTTTGAAATTAAATGACCGGACAAACTTTTTACTGGCCCAAAGTTTGCGATGTTTGATCTCTGTGTGATTCAAAGATGCAACCTCATCGACAAACACTTATTGTATTCTTATTTCCACTTAACCAGACCTTGGGGTTTGTTATGTGGTTATTCAACTTAGATGTATTAGAACTTGGACATTAAATATAGTCCTTCACCACTTGAAAAGATTGTTTTTCGTAAGTAAAAGAAGAATTAGTGGCTTCCAATATATAAATGGACGGAATCATCATTTATACAATGTCTTCTTTTTTGTGGGTGTGAGTTTAAAAAAGTTGTGGTTTTTTTGGGTGATATTTTCAGTACATGTATATGATACTTGATAATTAACGTACTTTCATATCTCATCTCGTCACTCATACTCTCACTCGTGGGCATTGTCCTAGTTTATAACGATGATAGACTAGATCTTGTAGAGCCAGCAAAGCAACGCAGAGCTTCTAATTTTCAAAATAAGTTCGATTGAACATCGATAAAAACCTAAAATTAAATTCTTTAGTCCCCTTTCATTTTTTTATATAACTTACAAAATACGATTTGTTCATTTACTTATCGATTCACTGGATGAGGATGAGAATTCAGAAGTTGTGACAGATACATGGAGCTCAAAGAGGAATGTTAGACAGGAGTGACAAGACTCATTCCCAAATAAGTACATACTACAAAAAGTTTAAAATTTTCAAGGTGTTAGGGGCATTTGTATATAGAGATGTACCTAAACCTGTGGGTCAGGACTTTATATTGTCTTGAACACGCGGGTAATAATAAACGATAAGAGTGGAATTCTTGAAAGCATACCTACATTTATCAGTTCAACTACAAATTAAATGGATGCGTTGGACAATTAATACTTTGAGTACAGAGGGGTCTCGAAGCTACCCATAGCCCTAAACCCCAAACGTCTCTATCGAGACTCGAATCCTGATTTCGCCTGTGGGAGAACCAGAAGATAACCACTAAATTATAAACTATATATTGGTTAACGTATATGATTCAGTACATGAAGGACAATCAATTAATGTAATGCCCCAATTAATTACAAGCCTACATTATTAAGCTCGGCATAAAGTAGTAGTAGTATAAAAAAGAGGACCTTAATAGAGATTTAATGAATGGAATATTATTTGAAAAATTAAACATTTTTATCTTTTTATGTCCAGCGGTATGAGAATGGCATTTGACGAGTCGCAATAATTAGATATTGCATCAATCATGTCAAGTTCGCAACAATTTAGAGGTGCTTTGACACAAATAATCTGAAATTTTTTTCGCATTTGTTAGTTTCGCATCGATTTTCATAATTCTAAAACTAAATTTGTTACTGCCACGTCTTACTTGACACGCATCTTCAAAGATAAACGAAACAAACAATTAATTAATGTCCTCATCAGACAGGTGTTTGTCCAATTGATGAGCTTGCTTGTGATGTGTTGTCATTTCCAACTCTTTCATGGTTTATAAATTGTTAAAAAATTAGAATTTGCCTCGTAATTACACAAAGAAAGCTATGTACTCCACTTGGTTTATTGTAAGAGACATACCTACACAATCACATGATAAAATATTAAGATGACACGTTCAAAAACATAGAATAGTATTGTATATAGCATAGGTTAAGTGGTACTTGTAAGCCATTCTTGCACTCTTTACTCAGGGGTGACAAAGAAGTTCTTCGTTCTCGTAGTGCGCTAATGCACTATTGGATACTACTAGTGTAGTATATTTTAACGGGTTTCACCGAAATCTTATCACAACGATTGAAATCGTTTAATTTGTAGGGTTTGCTGAATAAATCATCTAAAAAAAATTAAATTGGTCGAATATGATTAGCCACTCGTTAGACAACATTTGTTATAGGAGAATAGATGGTCGATATAATTTTCGAAATAACTATAAAACTAATCTATCATTATCATGTAGCTAGCAATGTCGATAAACTCAATTTTTCACTACAAATGTAGTTTTTAACGAAAAAACTGATTAGTTCAATGAGATCTCTGTAAAAACCAAGTAGCACTATATCCCGTAATGCATTAACACACTACAGGGAGCCTTGTGTGCTGGGTTAGAGCATCTACATTTGAGTGTTTTAGTCATTTTTAGTGTAAGACTTTATGACATTAACAAGAATTGTCTATTTTTTGTGCTCCATTTGATAGTTTTAGGTCCACTTTACCTCCTCTTTGTTTGTGTCGAAAGCTAGCAAAGCCCCGACTGCACCAAGTGCCCCAGCGTGGTGGAGAGAGGAGAGAGAGAGAGAGAGTAAGAGGAGAGAGAGAGAGGGGATGGCAGGTGTGTGTCAGGAGAGAGAGAAAAGAGACTGAGAGAGGAGAGAGAGAGGGGAACGGAGTGAGAGGAGAGAGAGAGAGAGAGAGAGTACTTTTGTTCCTAACAATGTCAAATGGAGCATTTTTTTATTCACCATCTAACAATCATTTAACACATAATTTTTGGGACCCATTTTTAATATTTTTTGTCATATAACAAACAATTTTAGAAAGCACCAAATGTGCATGCTTTTAGAGGGCTGAATATGAGTTCTTTCCTCTGCCTTCGACTTATCTTTCTTTGGTACGTACGGTACGATGGTTATCAAAAAAAAGAAGGCTCGAGTATGTTACCGTTGTTTTTTGAACTGGTAAAATATGTTACCAGTTGACTTGCAATTATAAACCCCATGGACCTATGCAGTGCACTCCGTATACTATTCAGTATCGAACTACAGTCCACATTGGCATTAATTACACATCATGTTACCCAAGAGTGCACGTAGGCATATGTTTCTTTCATATAATCGGGTGTTTGAGTCAACTTACTTATATCTCGACTATTTTTCAGAGCTCTGAAGTTAACAAGCGATAAACCTCCACTGACCCAATATTTGTAATTACATTTGGCCTTTGTGAAATTGGATCTTGCCATCTCATGTGATGTCGTTAATTGTTGTCTCACGTCACTCAGCCAAATTTTCTGAGCACCAGTGGAGGTTTAAAAGTGACAGTCAATGGACTTTTACTTGCCTGAGAAGAATTAATCATGACTTTTTATGGAGTCATTTAGTAATTGGGAGAAGATCCTATAGGGGCTCCCTTACATAGCTTATGTAAGAGATTTTTCGTTCGAGATTGAATTTCGACAATCCGAACCGTTAGATGCGTTTAGAATGTGTTTTTAAAGTCTAGCGCAAGGATTCGCAAAACAAAAATACCCGAAAGGGCTTGATCCAAGCATTTTTCGATAAAAACGTTATACATAGCGTTTTTTCAAAAACTGATTGGATCAAGCCCTACCGGGTATTTTTTTTTTACGAATCCTCGCGTTGGACCT
>JAXBDA010010339.1:0-10710 GCA_036023075.1 Gaultheria prostrata
AGTTCAGTTCGGTAGAACGTGGGTCTCCAAAACCCGATGTCGTAGGTTCAAATCCTACAGAGCGTGATTCCGTTCTTGTTAGGTCTAATTACAATGAAATAACTTGAACAGCAACCTGAATTTGACCTCCTGCGGATTAAGAGGAAAAAAAGAGACCTATTACCAGTGTGATTTCTCGATGAGGTGCAACAAAGGAAGATCTAGGTGAGGTTGAGTGCTTGCTTTCTTCCATCTACCGGAGCTCTTTGGATTGATCACTTGTCAAGGACAGCCCGGAATTCCCGCTGACTGTCCAGCAACGGAGCCATAGACAGTAAGTCATATCATCGGGCAACTCCATCGACGACAAGGTCTCATGGGTCTTGGTCGGGGGCTTCGACCCATAGAGAAGGGGGTGGCTCTCAAACTGAAAGACATGTGGTAGGGTCTCTCTTTGTGTGCATACCAACCCGAGTTGGATCAATGAGGATGGTGTGATCTGACCTCTCAATCGTGGGTTTCCCCATCCGAGGACTCCCTCGCCCGAGACCAGAGCAAGAACCGTGACTGATTCACCTGCTCCTTTCTAGTCCAAAAGATCGAATCTGGGAACACACAAAAGACCTTTGAGAATCCCAAGCGAATAGAACAAACTCCTACGTGTCTCACGCTCCAAAGTAGTTAGGCTTTGCGTAGAAGTCGGTCTTCTCAAGGCCCCATGGCTATGTATGGATCCCTAGCAGGAAGCTTTCGCTTCTTGAATCTATATAAGGATATAATCCCTATTCCATTTTTTTCTTTCTTTTTTATCGAGGCTTCTCGCTTCTCTGTCTCAGTGAAAGTGGGATCACCGAGGCTCCTAAAAGCAGCCGCGATCTTATAGACCACCAGGCCTTTCTAAAGCGTTGAGTCCCGTGCTCGCTTTTCGAAGAATATGGAGTCCCATCCTTGAGTAGACGCCCGCGCTCTAATCCTTACTACAATGAAAGATCTGCTTCATTGCTATGCCCTTCGACAAGGATCTTACCTAACCCGATCTTCCAATGACTGCATAACCGCTGGACTTGTGACCGGACCTGTGGACTTCTGTTATGGCATTTTCACTCTTTAGTCAAGATCGGAGAAAGAGAAACCAATCACTTAAGAGCATGTAAAAAGCCCGTCCGGGGTGATCGAGAGATGGATTTTATAGAGGAGTATGGTCATTGAACCCTTTTGATTCGCCAGTAACGGTTCCTTACATCAAGTCAAATAACGGAGATTCTCCAGGACCGGTCGATTTAGCACAAGCATAATCCATTAGAACGAGACGGCTCAAATACGTGTTGTGATTGTTCGTGACTGGACACTCAAAAGGCGTTCAGAAACCCTCGTTATTGAGGGCAATGCGTTCTTTTGTTTCACTACCTGACCAGAGGAGAGGGACAACAACGGCTTTCCGGTTCACCAAAAGGCGCAGGGGGGAGTAGGAACGATGAATACATGAAGTCTTTCCTGAAGGTGATAATGGCACAAGGTTTCATTCTTTATGATGATCTTGCAAGGGGGAGCTAGCGTGCGTGTAGGAAAAGAGACCCCAATCATCCTGTCTCCGAGGCCTAAACAGTGAGATTCGAATCGGAACACCAATCCATATTGTAATTCAAGGCCCTCGGCAATACAAACTTAGCTGTCTAAGCGAGTGGTTTGAGTCTACAAGAAAGGTACCCCATCTTTCCTCTTTCTGTTTGTTAGAGGACAAAGGCGCCATGCTTTCTACTAAGAGTAGGTCCTGCGCTTCCATTAGTAAGGCAGAAAAGGAAGTAAGGAAGGCCCGTCTGGATAACGAAAATTCTGTCCCTTCCTTCTAAGAGTATGCCTTTCCAAGCAAGTCAGTGGTAATCCTTCTGTCTGTCGAAGAGTATGCCTGCCCTGTCCTTCCTTCGTTTAAGAAAGTAAGCTGGCAGGCAGGTCGAGAGTGGGCGCAAGTACTCCATTTCGTTAGGGCCCTTCCCGTCTGTGTCTGTGCTTTCCTCCCAGCAAAATACTTAAGAATCCAAAGTTGACTTCTCTCCTAACTAGCTTGCTACCCGAGAAGCTCCGACCTCCTTGCACTCAACTGCTTTGGCATAGGGGCTTTAGCCTATTTTGAGGTGACTTTCTTTCTTCACGATAGACCAGGTTAAAGCTGGATCAGATCAGCGTCGGGTAAATATAGCCTTATGTAGCAGTCAGTTCAATAGGCCTTAGAGATAATGCGAAGACGAAAGCCTGAATTCAGCTCCGGCATAAGAAGGAGCCTATGTAACGCTAGGAAGGATATAGAGGGATCACACCGCTTAAGGGGCGGGGAACTTCTATGCATGGAAGACCGGATTTTCCGTCAGACGAGACTGGTTGTCACAGAACATTGGCACTGCGTAGTCAATTGGTTGATGATGATCCTCCAACAACTGTATGATCCACGTGCTCTCTTGAGCTGCCATAGCTGCTGCTCTGTACTCCGCCTCCGTTGTTGATAGTGATACTGTGGGTTGTCTCTTACTACATCAGGAAATAGTTCCTGAACCCATACCAAAAAAGCTTCCAATACCAGCCGAGGGGGCATATTAATCCTTTGAATCGACATAGCTGACGAAAATGAAAAAAGTAATCAGCAGAGTCAATGAGAATCGGATTGTGATCCGAGTGTGTTCTAGGCAGAACCACAACATGGGCTTCAGGGAAGAGCCACTCATCTGAGCCAGCGGATTCAAATTCTGCTGTTAAGCATCTCTTTCCTCGGTCGATTCGTCTGCTCATTCAGCCTATGATTCTTATCCTCTTCCGATAAGTCTTATGAAATGAATTCGGCTGGCATTCGGATTCGTTACTTGGGGCTGATGAGGGTGAGGAATCCGTTGTTTCGGGATAAAGACGATATGTTAGTTCGAGCGATCGATTGGGGATTGATTGAGTGCCCTATTACAGAAGGCCGATGGGTAGACCCAATATCTATCAGTACTCGCGATCTGGGGAGTACCTAGGGAACTTATAAGGCCTCTACATTGAGGGAAAACCAGCTCTACGTGAAAAGGAGAAGTTCACTTTTGCATAACCTCCTTGGGCATTGGAAGAATCACAAGTGCAGGAAAGAACTTGTTGATATAAGAAGATCTCTTACCATATGGTCTTAAGTTGAGTATAGTACTCAGCAAGAGCCCTGACTAAGATTTAGGACTTCGCTGGAATATCTTAGCCGATCAACCACTCACTATCTAAAAAAAAAGAAACTTTGGGAAGAAGAATAAATCTTTTTTTATTGAACGTGTTTGTTCATTGTGACGGCTTTATCATATTATATCCTATTTTATCATACTAATTTCTACTCTACCTTCCCGAGTTCACTCGCCAAGGAACTCCATTAAAAATTACAATGGATTTCTTCCAATCTCCTTATCTTATTTTAAGATCTCATTGGAAATCATATAAATACAATTCCTATTTAATATAGCTATTTGTGCAAGTATTTTACGGTTAAGGAGCAACTGCTCCTTGTACACATTGTGTATTAATGTACTATAACTATAGTATAGTTTATTGGCTCGGATTACTGCATTTATCCGAGTAATCCACAAACGCCGAAAATCTCTCTTTTGCCTACCTCTATCTTGATGAGCCGAAACCAAAGCTCTTATTTTCTGTTGAGTAATAGTCCGAGAAAGTCTTGAACGAGCCCCTCGAAAACTTGATGCAAATAAACGAATTTTTGTTCTACGTCTTCGAGCTATATATCCTCGTTTAATTCTAGTCATTGAATAAATAAATGAAACTTTGATGAATAACTAATTGATTTTTTTTTCTTTCAGTTATTTCCCTTTCCTAGTCTATTAATAACAAAACGGATCCTTCCAATGTATAAAATAAAAACTCCAATGGCTTTTGCTACTATAAACCTTCCCGACCACGATTTTTTATTTTTTTTTATAGACTTCTCAGCTCGAAATAAGAATAAGAAATTGTATTGATACTGGTTATCAAAAAATATAAAAAAAGTAGTAAATAGAAATAGGTATAGTGGTTTCCATCGTTTCTATGGTTGCTTCTTAAACGGTGAGGTCCTCTCTATACACCGGAGCCTCCTCCCTCATTTCATTTAATCTTAATCAATGGTATTGTTAACTTGTACAGTTCACACTCTTTTGGCTCTACCCATCATTATCCAGTAATAGGTCTTTCACAACGAGACCCACCTATAACAGTAACGGTATTTTATTTAATTATGAAGATTTGCTGAGTAGCTGACCTTGTTAGTCCGTTCTTGCAGGAGTCAAGAGTTAAGAGCTAAGGGCATAATCTTTCTCCTTTTTAAATAGGATTTCCCTGCTTAATGAATACCATTTGATACCAATGGGAAATTCTTTCTCATCTTAAATTAAAAATGGAATTGCTTGGATTTGTACTAATTTCAACCATAAATTAATTTGATACCACAATCGAAGGATATGATATATCTTAGATTTTTAGATATTTTCATTTTTCGTATAGTGAATGGTCTTTTTCCATTCTATCCTATTCACTGTTACTGATCACTTATACTGGATCAATTCTTTTCTTTTTGCCTAGTCCATGATCTGACCGAGTCGCACATACACCCTAGTACATGTTCCTCGTCGCTGAGGACATCCTCCAAGAGCGGGGGATTTCGTGACATTTTTGATTGGCTGTCGTGTGTTTCTAATAAGTTGTTTAATAGTTGGCATGTTGAATCATATACATAATGGGATGGTTTAGATCGATCCTAACCGGATAATTATGAATCATTTTTTATTAATGTATTGATAGAATATTTAGAATATTGTATTAAACCTGGTAAGAAGATAAAATATCAAATTGCATACTTGCGTGAAATCCTCTTATTTTTTATTCAACCGCTACAAGATCAACAAGTCCGTGAGCTTGGGCTTCTGTTGCTGACATAAAAACATCTCTTTCCATGTCTTCGGAAACAACCCATAAAGGTTTGCCCGTTCTTTGTACATAAACCTTTGTGAGGGTTTCGCGCAGCTTCAGTAGTTCTTCCGTTTCCAGGATAAATTCTCCCGTCCGTGCCTCATAAAAAGAAGTAGAAGGTTGATGGATCATTACCCTGATGAAATAACATAATAAATTATTATTCTATCTCGCGCGATGAACGGCGAAAAGAAAAATATAATAAAAAGAAAAAGATAGAATTGAACAACCGTACAGGCATCTTTTGCACATAGCATACGGCTCCTACACTGGAATTCACTTTATATACCTTTTTTTATTTTACATTAAATAAATTAGAGGGTCTATCATATTAACATAGGTAAATGATCCAATAACCACCCTTCTTTTTGGGGTAGTTAAAAAAATACTACGATGGTTCCGTTGCTTTATATATTAATTTCGTCTGTTATTTAGCAATCCCAAAGTTTCTTTTTTTTTTTCAAATATTAAATAAAAAAAAATCTGTATTCTGAAAGAATACAGAATAATATATATATTGTTTATATTGTTAAGAGTTTTTCGGTGTGAAAACTAAAAAGTTTGTGGCGCTGAAATGGGTCTCCTGATATATCAGATAAAATAGGAAATACCCTTATCTCATACTACTCTTTCGATACATAATTTAACAATTTTGGAAAAAAAAATTTCCTATCGAATTCTAAGTGCCATGCTATTATTACTTAATATTCATATTTCATATATCGCGAAGGCATAGTCTTGTCTTCTTTTTTCTCTCAAATCAAATAAAAAACTCATTGGCGCCAAGCGTGAGGGAATGCTAGACGTTTGGTAATTTCCCCTCCGACCAGAATAAAAGATCCCATTGAAGCGGCTAATCCCATGCATATTGTTTGTACGTCTGGTTGCACAAATTGCATAGTATCATAAATACCTAATCCAGGTATTACCCACCCGCCGGGAGAGTTTATAAACAAATACAGATCTGGGATATCATCCTCTATACTGAGATATATCATAAGACCAATAAGTTGATTCGAGATCTCGTCATCAACCTCTTGGCCTAAAAAAAGTAATCTTTCTCGATAAAGTCGGTTGAGTGGGATAAAATTGTATCCCTTTCGGAACCGTACATGCATCTTTTAAGGCATACGGTTCAATACAAATCGCGAAAAAAAAAGAATCAATGTGTAGATTCGAGTTTTTTTCTTTACTTATTTATAATAAAGAAAAAAAATTCACTAAACTTAACTTATCGGACTAACTTTTCATTGATGTATTCTTTCATCGGAATTTAATCCAAATCACGATGTAATTTTCTTGTTCCTGAACGGTCTTCTTGAATTCTTTTAGGTTTATGCTCTACTCCGAGTAAAGATCTGATCGTTTTTGATTTGCATATATAGGCCAAACGCCCGAATACTACGTCTTTTTGCTACGATTTCTTTTTTTTTCAAGTTATTTATGTCTCCCGCCAAATAGTAAATATTCAATGCATTCATCATATTACTCAATTTATTAACAGTTTGAGATCACTTCTATTTATTTCTATTTATATTAGAAATTCTAAATTGAATATTAGATAAATAAATTCTAAATAGAATATACTAGAGTATGATATTTTAAGTAGAAATCATAAATATATTATCAATTGGTTGTTTCTAAACGGAGCCTGGATATTTCATTTTATTGTTCGAACCAAGGCAACCATAAATTATTCTAAATTTCTAATATTAATCTGTATATCCCCTAAAAAATAGATTTCATTTTCTTCTAATTTTCTTCATTGTATTTCACGCTCCAAATTTTTGATGATTCAATCAATCTTTCTTGGGCGAAAGGGAGGATATCTCAATTGTGGGAAGAGAACGGGAAAATACCGTATAACCAAATATATCTGACAAGTCGCACTATACGTCAACCCACGATGCATCTTCGTCTCCAGGATTTCGAAAAGGTACTTGTGGAACACCAATAGGCATTAAATGAAAGAAAAATTAAGTACTATAATCTCACTTTAATGTGAAAGCGTAAAAGTAGGTTTATTGTCTTAATAATATTTTATCTTTTATCATATTTTATCCATAGATTAAAAAAAAAGTTCATAAAAAAGGAAGACAGAATGAATAGAATGAATAAAGTAAATTTGTTTCAAATAGGTTTTTTCTTTTGGATGATGAACAAACCTAGATGCAGTTACTCATATAAAATGCTATCAACGCCCGACCATTGCGTATTGGTACTTATCGGGTATAGAATAAATCTGCTTCTTTTTGTTTCTACGAAGAAAATTGTTCCATTATTATTAAAAGACATTCTTACTAAAAGAATAGAACAAATATTAATCCTTTCCCCGAGATAATCCACTAAAAAAATAAGTTCCATAGTATAGTTTTTTTTACAGTGCAATAAAGTTACATAGCGTCTATTTTTTAATTTAAAAAGGGGGGTATTTCCATGGGTTTGCCTTGGTATCGTGTTCATACGGTCGTATTGAATGATCCCGGCCGTTTGATTTCTGTCCATATAATGCATACAGCTCTGGTTGCTGGTTGGGCTGGTTCGATGGCTCTATACGAATTAGCTGTTTTTGATCCCTCTGATCCTGTTCTTGATCCAATGTGGAGACAGGGTATGTTCGTTATACCCTTCATGACTCGTTTAGGAATAACCAATTCATGGGGTGGTTGGAGTATCACAGGGGGGACTCTAACGAATCCAGGTGTTTGGAGTTACGAAGGTGTGGCTGGTGCACATATTGTGTTTTCTGGCTTGTGCTTTTTAGCAGCTATCTGGCATTGGGTCTATTGGGATCTAGAAATATTTTGTGATGAACGTACAGGAAAACCCTCTTTGGATTTGCCAAAGATCTTTGGAATTCATTTATTTCTCTCAGGGGTGGCTTGCTTTGGTTTTGGCGCATTTCATGTAACAGGATTGTATGGTCCCGGAATATGGGTATCCGATCCTTATGGACTAACGGGAAGGGTACAAGCTGTAAATCCAGCATGGGGTGTGGAAGGTTTTGATCCTTTTGTTCCGGGAGGAATAGCCTCTCATCATATTGCAGCAGGAACTTTGGGCATATTAGCGGGTCTATTCCATCTTAGTGTTCGTCCGCCCCAACGTCTATACAAAGGATTACGCATGGGAAATATTGAAACTGTCCTTTCCAGTAGTATCGCTGCTGTCTTTTTTGCAGCTTTTGTAGTTGCTGGAACTATGTGGTATGGTTCAGCAACTACCCCGATTGAATTATTTGGTCCCACTCGTTATCAATGGGATCAAGGATACTTCCAACAAGAAATATATCGAAGAGTTAGTGCTGGGCTAGCAGAAAATCAAAGTTTATCTGAAGCTTGGTCTAAAATTCCTGAAAAATTAGCTTTTTATGATTACATCGGCAATAATCCGGCAAAAGGGGGATTATTCCGAGCGGGTTCAATGGACAACGGGGATGGAATAGCTGTCGGTTGGTTAGGACACCCTATCTTTAGAGATAAAGAAGGGCGTGAACTTTTTGTACGTCGTATGCCTACTTTTTTTGAAACATTTCCAGTTGTTTTGTTAGACGGAGACGGAATTGTTAGAGCCGATGTTCCTTTTAGAAGGGCAGAATCGAAATATAGTGTCGAACAAGTAGGTGTAACTGTTGAGTTCTATGGCGGTGAACTCAATGGAGTCAGTTATAGTGATCCTGCTACTGTGAAAAAATATGCTAGACGTGCTCAATTGGGTGAAATTTTTGAATTAGATCGTGCTACTTTGAAATCCGATGGTGTTTTTCGTAGCAGTCCGAGGGGTTGGTTTACTTTTGGACATGCTTCATTTGCTCTGCTCTTCTTCTTCGGACACATTTGGCATGGCGCTAGAACCTTGTTCAGGGATGTTTTTGCTGGTATTGACCCAGATTTGGATTCGCAAGTTGAATTTGGAGCATTCCAAAAACTTGGAGATCCAACTACAAGAAGACAAGTAGTCTGATACAATACATATATATATCCATTTTTTTTTTAGTTTTGTGAGTTGATATAGGATACCGAAAAAATTTTTATTTGAGCCGCTTTCTTTGACTCTTGCCGTGCTCTATCCGGTAGACGATCTCAAATGAACAGGTATGGAAGCTATAATTGTAAATCACGATCGAATCTATGGAAGCTTTGGTTTATACATTCCTCTTAGTCTCAACTCTAGGAATAATTTTTTTCGCTATCTTTTTTCGAGAACCACCTAAAGTTCCAACTAAAAAGACGAAATGATTTTTCTGTATCTCAATTGAAAGTAATGAGCCTTCCAAAATTGGGGGCTCATTACTTCAACTAGTCTCCGTGTTCCTCGAATGGATCTCTTAGTTGTTGGGAGGGTTGCCCAAAAGCAGTATATAAGGCGTACCCAGTAAAACTTACAAGTAAACCAGATAGAAAGATGGCAACTAGTGTTGCTGTTTCCATTATTATATAGTTTCAAGACCGCAATGGATCTATGCTAAAATCATTTATTTACAACGGAATGGTATACAAAGTCAACAGATCTCAACGAATATAAAATAGAATTTATGGCTACACAAACCCTTGAGGGGAGTTCTAAACCTGGTTCAAAACAAACGACTGTAGGGAATTTATTGAAACCGTTGAATTCAGAATATGGTAAAGTAGCTCCTGGGTGGGGAACTACTCCTTTGATGGGTATTGCAATGGCTCTATTTACGATATTCCTATCTATTATTTTGGAAATTTATAATTCTTCTATTTTACTGGACGGAATTTTAATGAATTAGATTATATTAAGTTAACTAGCTTTTCAAGATAAAGTAGACCTCTTTTTTTATCCCATTCTATATTTGGCAGTTCGACCGTGAAATTTATTTGTTTCTGTATTTCCGGAATATGAGTGTGTGACTTGTTAGAATGGATCCTATAGATAGTACAGAGAATAGGTCTGTCATCTTGCTAGAGATGGTTTTATTTCGTCGGATATTCTCATTTTCTGTTCGTATCTGAAGCACGGAATATATAAAAAATATTACAAAGTATTTACAACTATGATTCATACTTAATATTCAGACCTCGTGGCCGGCCTTACACATTTTTTTTTTCAAAGAGTTAGATTTAGAAGTTATGTTATAAATTGACTTATTTTTATTCTTTCAAACTCGCATTTATGCTTATTTTGCTCAAAGTTCAAAGAAAGGACTCTTTGGATTTTTAGTCATTATGCCTATTCATTGAATAAATGATGATCCAACGGTTCTTACTCAAGGAATTTGCGGACTTAGTTTGACAGGGTTTTATTGAATCATCGTGGTTCTAGTATGAATCTGAGGTTGTAATTGATTCATAGGTCTTAACAAGAGAATTCCTATCAATAATAAAGAAAACAGTCGTAAAGTCTCATTACAAAAAAAAACAAACAAGAAAATAGGTAATTATAGAAGAGTCAAGAGGCCTCAACATATAGATGAAGGAGCCGACTTGATATTTTGGCATTATAACCACAATAAAAAACTTTCGGATTTTTTTTATTTCGTGTCGTCAGAAACGAGTGAATCGTACAATTAGGCAGTTTAAAACACATATCCGATAGAATCTTGTATTTTGGTCTTTCTGTTTGAGCCGTACGAGATGAAATTCTCATATACGGTTCTCAGAGGGGAGTACCTATCTCAATAAAATCTATGATTGGTTCGAAGAACGTCTTGAGATTCAGGCAATTGCTGATGATATAACTAGTAAATATGTTCCTCCTCATGTCAACATATTTTATTGTCTAGGAGGAATTACG